>APFE031589405.1:221961-241587 GCA_000404065.3 Pinus taeda | reverse complement strand
CCTCTATTGGAATGGACAACTTTAATATTTTAGTTAATTAATTTTTTTTATTCACAGCTCTATGAGGGAATAGAATTGAAAGTAATAATTTCCTTGTATATCTAAATCATATGTTTAAACCATACTTAAATTAATCCTTTACAAATCGTGATTAAATATTTACTATGCCTATTCTTGATAGCCACGTATGTTAATTAGGGAGGAAAAGTTTTAAAAAAATATTATAAAGTCATACATTACAATGTGAATTGTGGACTGATTCAATCTACCTACTTTTTGAATTTTTCATTTTCTTAGATAATTCCTCTCTTTTTTTTAAATTATTTTCCTAAGATATATATTTTGTTATAATATCCTTACCAATTTTGTAAATTCCAATGCTAATTTAATAAAAAACTAGAACAACCACATTTACTAATGTGGTTGGTATACTCGGATAGGTTCCATGCCCACATATATTAGCCACATTAATAAATGTGGTTATGCTATTAATTATTGTAGATTGATTCAATCTACCTACTTTTTGAAGTTTTCATTTTCTTATACAAACTCTTCTCTTTTTTTTTAATTATTTTACTAAGATATATATTTTGTTATAATATCCTTACAAATTTTGTAAAGTCCAACACTAATTTCAATTAAATACTAGAACAACCACATTTATTAATGTGGCTGGTATATTCAGATATATGTCAATTTCCATGCCAACATATATTAGCCACATTAATAAATGTGATTATCCAATTAATTATAATCATCATTATTCAACAATAATTAAAATTATTGACCACTTCAAAATAAAGATTTGAGATCTCAATAAATACTTAACTACGATTTTTTAAATTTATAACATTTTGTTTTAAAAACTTTTGATAAAGAGTTTTAAGTAAATCACACAAGAGTTCAACTTTGATCTTGGCATTGTATTATTTATTCAATATTGCTCACTCATCATCTTAAATGTAATGATCTAATTTCTAAAGTATTTATTAATAATATAACATTAACACAGATAATGTTATTTACTAAGTACAGTGTAAATTATTATAAGTGATATTAAAATACAATAATAAAATAATATTAAGCAATATTAAAAAAATAACCAAATATTTGAGGACTTATGCTTTTAAAACAATAAGATTAAGAAAAGCAAAAAACTAGATAATGCTAAAATGATCTACATAATATGTAGTTTGATCTCCTCAAGATGGAAGTTGGAAAATGACTAAAAGGGAGAAGAATAACAAGTTCAAAGTTTTGGCCCTTCTCTCTTTTGTTAGGGTTTCTACAGTTATTGGACAAGACAAAATTATGAAGATGCATAAGGTGAAGTTGCATTGATGCAAAGTTGAGGTTGTGAAGCTACAACGTTGAAGTTGTGAAGCTGCAAGGTCGAGGCTGTGAAGGTGCTTCTAGGTCAAAGTTGCGAAGATTCTAGGTCAAAGTTGTAGAAATTGTTGGAGAAGTTGCTAGAAGGTCAAAGTTTGTTGCTACAAGCCATTCAAGACCATGAAAGCTAAAAGGAGTTGTATTTGGTTTCTACATATAGTTGTTTGATAGTGACCTCATGTAGCATTGGGAAATAGATTGGTACTATCCATTCTATTTTATGTAAATAATGGGAATAATGAAATACAATTATTTGAACCATTTTTCCATTTCACATTAAAATTGATAGGGGATCCTAATTCTATTTTACATTAAACATGAGAGCTAACACTAACTCCATTTTAAATCAAACTTGATAGCTAACCCTAAATGTGAAAATAAATTAATTTTTCCCACCATATCTAGGAAATTTTCTTTCACAACAATGTTTTATGTAAGTGACTTGGTCCTTGACCAATATTACATTTGCTTCATTGGATTTTATATCCTCTTCTTTTGTCATTTTCCCTATCCCACCTGTTGGCCAACATTACATTTGCTTCATTGGATTTTCTATCTTCTTCTTTGATCATTTTCCCTAACCCATTTGTTAAAAATAACTATGGTAATCAATTATTCCCAACTTTTGGGCAAAGATACGTAGAGGCCCAAAATTCACCTATGAGCACAAGAATTGGCAGAGATTTGAATCCACTCTCATTCTAAACAATAGCCCGGAGAAAAGTAAATTTGAAGATTAATAAGCAAAGGAATGCACTTTTCTTTATCAAATGACAAATGAGTAAATTGAAATGCTCTATTTCACAAATGTATGCACAATCCACAATTAAAAACCAAGTTCACAAATGTATGCACAATACATAGTGAAAAACCAAGTTTTATAAATTATTTGTAAATCTTTAATATTTTCCAACTCCTCCCAACCACCTCTCCTTACATTAAAGAGGTGGGGTGGCATGGCCATCACAACCCATGCAATCACACATTCCAACAACCTCATTAGTATAGACTACTATGATGGAAAACTTAACCTTCACTAGGAACTCATTCTTTCCCTATTATAGACCCGCGTTTTTCTGCACTACAAGTGAATAATCACTTCCATAGGTGGGATAATTCCATTATGGCCTTGACATTTCTACTTGACCAAGAATTCAAGGGATTGGCCTCCTAAGAGTGGACCCCATCGACAACTTCATCTCTATAAGAATTAGCACTAAGAATAAGGATGTAGTTGTACAAGGAATTCAATTAGGAATTCGTGATGTCAAGGAGAAAGAAAGGGCATGGTCACTTCTTATCTGAGCCCACAGGGATACTAGGAAATGGGTAACACTTCCTATGTTGAATCTTTATTAGACTCTATGTTTGTTTCTCTCTACATGGTGGCATTTGGTGCTTGGTCTACAAGGAAGCATGGTTGTGTTATAATATATGTGATTATCCTGGTTTATTTGTTCTTTAATCCATGCCCAACGCCTACCCTTTCCTCTTCCATCTCTACATGTGATGCCTCACCCCGCCCCGCCACTTGTTTGGGTCTAATCCTTAACTATCTTCTCGAATTTTCCTTGATTGATCTTGTTTGTATTATTGGCTTTCATCTCCTTTGGGGGTTGTTTACTTCTATAGTTGGTCTTATATTCACTAACATACTACATTAGAGAATGATATTTTGGTGGGGTATTGAGGTTTTTGACCTTTAGGGAGGTCCTAAGCTAAGACACAGGCGCAATCTAATGTCACCATCTTCCACTCCTCCATCCCCCCAAAATCTAGGGCGAGATTCATCAATTAGAAGCCTTAGCCACTAATGATTCCCATGCATACTCTAACTTAAAAATCATATGTCACCATTTTTAGTTTCCATTATGATGTGGTAAGGATGGATTTATAGGGTTAGTAATATCTAGGACACAACAGTGAGACTATGTCATCAATGGGACTAGAGGAGTCTTAGGGCACAAAATATGTTGATATATGTATCATTAAAAGGTCTTCCACATAATTTTGGTGTCTTAGCATGTGGAAGAGATGTCCTCTTTAGGTGGTTCTTCATGAGGAGCAACTAATATAATTTCCTTCCTAAGTTTTACTTAAGATAAGTACATTAATTAATTTAAGTGACAAAATATCCATACTATACCAAAGACTAAGTCAACATTGGTCCACATATACCAGAATGAATCGATTCAATAGCACCTTTGGATCTGGTGTCACTTCTTGGAAAATTTTCCTTAACAAACTTTCCCCAACGGACATCCCTTATACACATCATCGTGCTCCATGCTCACCTCTAAAACACTTGCCACTATCTCCTTAAGAAACATAAGTGCCCCATGATAGATATGGTCCATCCTCCTATGCCAAATCTCTCCCTAATCTTTTGGATCATTGTAGGTGCTCACTAGTGACTTAGGGCACAAAATCAATGGGCCCATAATCTTGAAGCGTTTAGGCTGGAAAATAATAAATGGCACCCACATAAATTTGTGGAAATACAACCTATCATTTTTTATGTTAATGGAAGTGTATGGAAATAAGAGAGCTAGTGAACATGATGAAGAGAGATGGATATATAAGGTTTATTAACATATCGCAATGGAAAAAACAAGGACAATGGGCAAGATGGATTCATCCAAATCTTCTTGCTAATCTATATCCTAGCTCCAATATAAATTTCAAAAATTGAGCAATGAACATGGATGGGTAGCTCAAGACAAAGATACTCAATTAAATATGCTGATGATCTACTAGAACAAAAGTTACCACACCCAGCAACAATCAAGTTGTGAAATAAAATATTCATGCACAAGCACAAATTATGCAAAATTAATATATTATCTTAGGTAATGATTCAAGGAAAAATTCAGATGGTAGAGATCCTTAAAAAGAGGAAAATACAAGGGTCACTAAGGTGTATCCTATGCAATCCTGTGGAATAGGAAATTCTCCTTGTATTTAGGAAGTGTTCATTCACTTTGGTAGTCTCACAATAAGCTCTAGAGAAATTTAACATCATTGAAATCATCCCAAATAGTTGGGAGGAGATGTTTGATTTATGGAAAAATAAAATTATGTGGTCAAGCAAAGCCAGCTCTAGAGAAATTTAACATCATTAAAATCATCCCAAATAGTTGGGAGGAGATGTTTGATTTATGGAAAAATAAAATTATGTGGTCAAGCAAAGCCTCATCAGTGTCAATACATGGTTGGATGGAACTACCCAAATACTTGTGCTAAGAAGTATGGATATCAAGAAACAATGTCATCTTTAATGGTGAAAGCCCTAACTCATCCTCAACTACAATCAAAGATTTAAAACTTCTATTTGAAATCATTACAGCTCGAAGATATAAAAATTTTGACTTTGGAGGAGCTATCTCTGATGGAAGGATATTGACTCAACTTAGCCACACTATCACATCATGCTAGTAGAACATCAGCAGAACATTTGTATAAGAATGGAATCTGACGAATTTATAGAATGGAGATCAGGCAAGGAATACTTCTTTATTTTCTTTTATGGAGCATCAAAAGGTAACCCCATGGTGGAAGGAGCGAGAGGGATACCAGTGAACAACTAGAGTTAAAATATTTATGGGGTTTGAGTATCACAACCAATAACCAACATGAATATTTGGCTTTTTAGCAGGGTTTTAAATTAGCCATGGCAAGAAAAACACATATTAATGGTCTTCGAGATTCCTAACAGTGATTTAAAAAATGACCAAACTCAAAGAAAAAAGCAGCTCGTACAGTCCCTCAAAGGATTTCATTGCAATTAAATAATTTTGAGATAATTAGTCGCAAATGAGTTGGACCAGGAAGTTTCAGTAATTTTCAAGCCTCTTCCATGAATAAGGATTAGTATTCTCAGGAAAGCCAACCATTGCACAAAATAATAAAGGACGGTGGAAGTCTTTGTTGGAAAATTGGTTGTCGTAATGGAATATTATGTTCTCGTATCTTGATGGTGGGAGTCTCTGTTCCAGAATGGATCTACATTCCATGAATATGACTTTCCTGCTCCCACTTTCTTCATCTGAGTGGGAAGAAAATTATTTGAACCCACAGCTGCAGGCCAGACCAGCAATGCACAATTGTTGATCACCCTTATCGTCTTATAAGCCGCAGGTGACTCTGTTATTCCCTCAGATTGCATTAGTACAGAAAATATTAATTAACAAAAGAAAATTAACATTATTACTGTACAGAATTGCCAGAAAGACAAACATTCAGAACAATTAAATTGGAGAATGAGAATTTTACCTGCAGCGCAAGAACAAAGAAAAGACCTAAATGTAACAAGAAATATAGCTGCCCATGACGCCATTGTTAACTGGTCGCTGCTTCGACTTCCCACCATTTTGGAAGTAATTCTCTATAACACCAAAATGTAAATGCACAGATTTCCCTGAATTTGTCTCTGCAGTGATGATGTCACGCCACAATTTTAGTAACAGAGTAATAAGATTGAAGGAGAGCTTACTGCGTCTAATTTTTGGTTGCTCGCAACTTCACTAATAACCGCAATTTGAAATCTCTGCAAGAAAATAAATAGAAATAGAAATGACAGGCCAAAGGATGGGCAGGGCTGTGGCACTGATAAGGTGTGGCTGGAGAAATGGCATGGCATGGTAAGTGGGGATAGCGTGTCCACTAACAATAGCGTATCCTCCTCCGTAAGTAAAGGAAGGTAACGCAGATGGTCCAGAGACGGCACTACCTCTCAACGCATACACAGGCGAGATTTACGGGATTTTACTAACAACAAAGAGAGAAGTGTCATGATTCTTTAATCATTCCTTACCCTAATTTTCGTTTTATTGCCATGGAATTAGGGTTAGCAAGTCGCTGCGTTTGAAAAGCAAATGCTCCGGAATGTTGCTCCCTAATTTTCATTTTATTGCCATGGAATTAGGGTTAGCAAGTCGCTGCCTTTGAAAAGCGAACGTTCCGGAATGTTGCTGCGTGTCAACACTGTCGGTATTTGTGGCGACTATTAGTGAGACTGATTTGAATTCTCCGGAAAATAAATAAAAAAGCCGAAAGCAAAGTACTTACCAAAGTTGCCTTTCGTTTCAAGAATCTCAGCAGGACTAAATCTAAATTCCGCTGCATCACACTTCAACAGGAAAAAAAAAAAAAAAAAAAAGAGTCGCTGTTGGCATCACACTTCAACAGAAAAAAGTCGGTGTTTGAATTTTATACGCACGAAGTCATTTATATGAATTAAGAAGCTAAAATGGATTATCAATATCTCGTCATTTTGATTTAATAAGAATTTATGTTTGAAATAAAAAATTATAATTAAAATTTTAAAACATCGGTTATTCCGGGACTTTTGGATTATCTATATGTTTTAACCGACCTGGATATGGAATAATTGCCCTCGGAAAGGAGTATGGTTCCAATTTGATTAATTAAGGGATATGCAAAATGCTATGTGTAATTTAAACCATGAGTTCGGAGTTCAATTTTAATTTTTTTTCGAAATATGTTTTATGAGTTTGTATATACTTAAGTTATAAAAAAAAAAAATTGGGTTGGTGATTTCTAGGTCGTTATGGTAGGGATATTGTAATATAATATAATGGTAGATATATTATAAGTCTAGATCTATCTTAATCCCGGATGTAGATATATTATAATGCCATCCTAGATCTATTTTAACCCCGAATCTATCAAGCGTCTCTAAGTTCAAACCTCCTTTTTTATTGCAAAACACCTCAAGAGACTTGATCCCTAATCCTTTGAGATGCAAACCTTATTTTTCAGTGCAAAACTTGAAGAAAGGTTTGCACCTCAAGAAACATATCTCTTGACCCTTATAGATTAGAGGTTAAGATGGATCGAGGTAGGTTATATAATACTATATAATATCTATATTTATATTTAGGCATCTCTTTCTTATTACTTCCCTTTATCTCAATCCCAAAAAAGACACAATATCTCTGTCTCTGTCCCTCTTCCTCTCCCTCTCTCTCTCTTCCACTTCTCACCCTCTCTCTCCCCATCTCTCTCTCATCCCTCCCTCTCTCATCTCTCCCTTACCACTCCCTCTCTCTCCTCTTCTCTCTCTCATCCCTCCCCCTCTACTTTCTCTTTACCTTTCTCCCTTCATATCTTTCTTCTTTCCTCCCTCTCTCTCCCCATCCAACTCTCTCTCTCTCTCTCTCAAGTCCTCTCCCTCTCCCCCTTCCTCTCTCCCCCTTTCTCTCCCACCCCCATCCATCTACATCTCTCTCTCTCCCTCTCTCCTTGGCTCTCTTCCCTCGTCTCTCTCTTCCTTCCTCTCTATCAAAGAAAAAACCATATTTTGGATCAATCGTGTCAAAGAAAATACAATTACGAAAAGATTAAAAGAATCATGTACTATACTTCCTCTATTATTTTGTCACTTTGCTTTCTCTCATCCCTTGGATCCTTAATTAAGATGGATTTATGTTGGTTGTTAAAAATATTATTAAAAATATATAAATTTCACATATTTATATATAAAAGTATTCTCATTTTTAATTGCATTAACCTTGATTTAATTTCTACATAAATATTTTTAGTAGTTGTGAGGATAGAAGGTCAAGATATATCTCAGAATTAATTATAACCTTTTACCTCTAAGATTTAATTAAAAAATTTACCACAACCATTTTGTAGGAATGTCTATGTTTTGGGTCCATAAGTGGATTCATCATTAAAACAAAAAATCTCTATGGGTCCTTAAGTGTATCCATATTTATGTGAAATAATTTATAGTTTTTGGTAATGTGGTATTGATAAGCAATGATATTGGCCCATGATATTGTAACAAAACCCATTTACAAGTTAATAATATATGGTAAAGTGGGGTGAATATCCATTGTTAAGAATCTTCTCATATTGTTATAAAATATTTTGATTGTAAAATATGTTATGATTTTTGGGCACGTGGTCTTGATAATCCATGACATCAACCCATGGTATCCATGGCATCGGCCCATGGTATTGTAGCGAAGCATATTCACAAGTTCATAATATAAATGGCAAAGTGGGGGTGAATATCCATGGCTAAGAAATGTGTCATATTGCTATAAAATATTTTGATTGTGAAATAAGTTATGTTTTTTGGGCATGTGGTATTGATAAGTCATGGTATTAGCGTATTGATAAGTCATGGTATTGTAACAAAGACTATTTACAAGTTAATAATATCCATGGTAAAGTGGGGGTGAATCTCCATGGTGATGAATCTTGTCATATTGTTATAAAATATTTTGATTCTGAAATAAGTTATGGTTTTTTGGCCAATGGTATTATAAGCCATGCTATTCACCCATGGTATTGTAAAGTGAATATCCATGATTAAGAATTTGTCATGTTGTTATAAAATATTTTGATTGCTAAATAAGTTATGATTTTTTGGCATGTGGTATTGATAAGTCATGGTAATGTAACAAACCTTATTCACAAGTTAATAACATAATCAAAATATAAAATATTGAATTTTATTCTTTTTATCACTTTAATTTTCTATTATTAATTGAGCCAACATTTAAATATTTACACTTATCCCAATACTAGGGTTTATATTACTTTTAACTTTTTATTTATTACTTTTAAGTTTTTGTTTATAAATTTTAACATTTTATTATTAATTGAGCCAACAATTAGATGTTTACATTCTCACCCTCATATCACTTTTAACTTTTTATTATTTTTTAATTGATCTAACATTTAAAATTACATACTTACATTACACCTACACATCCATAGTATATTGGGTTGTATAGCTTATCCATGCAATAATGTTATGTTTGTAAATATATTGATTCTATTTGAAAAAATAAAAAATGTAATATCTAAGAGTTTTGTGATTCATAATGTAGAAATTAGTCTTTTGGATTAATCACATCATAAGGAGGTTGATGCAGGAGCATCCAGCTCAGGGAGGTCATGGTTGGAGAGTTTGTCTTTGCAAACAGATTGAGTTTCAGTCAGTTTTTATTTTCATTTAAAATTTCTAGGAACGACTCTCTCAGCCCACTATTAGTTTTTTGTTTACATTTTATTTTTATTTTTATTTAAAATTTACTTTTAGATCAGTCAAGAAAGAACAATTGTCAAGGAATAACTAAATGTAACTACTGACAGTTTAATAATTGTAAAGTGATCTTTACAAAACAAAGGAAGGAAACAGTTACTGTAATTTTTTATCATCATAATGTTGAATAGAAAGAAGCATGAAAACATTATGAAGAAAAAGAAATCTAAATCCATATATTGCAGCCTCAGTATTTTCTACCTAATTTAACTAAATTCATTTTTTTCTTTCCATATCGTAATGATGATAGAGAGTGAATAGTAAACACAAAAGTAAGAAGAACACATGAACAAGTTCAGCAAGACAACTGAGTGGGCTTGCAGAAGAACCAAGTAAATCACAGTCGGAGGAATAAACCAATATCTACAAATACCAACAGAACTCATATCAATCCCTTTTTACTATTTAATTATCAAAATGAAATCACCGTGTGTGTGTGTGTGTGTATATATATATATATATTGAATATCTACGGTCCAAGGTATAGTTACCAGTTATAGACAAGCCATGAAAACAGAGTTAACAGTGCCAAAAACAACCGTGAGGTCACCATAGGACTGATATAATTACAGTTCATAAATTAAATAGCTGGAAGAATAAATACGCAGTGAGGTCGAAGCCACAGTAAGGCCAAAACTTAGTAAGGCCAAAGCCAAACCCTCAACTACAGACCCATAGAACACAACCAACAGCAAATACCTTGGACAAATAGACAGAGGAATGATAAGGAGCGACCCTACCCGATACAAGCATAGGAGTCAGGGCACAAGACTAGTGAATGAAGAGCCTAGTCGCATACCTCCACAGCCAACAAACAGGCCATTAAAGCCAGCAAAACAAAACCATAAATACAGAATTGAAAGCAAAGATAAGGGTTTATCGAAGGAGGCGAGCCCGTGTGAACAAGGGAGGAAGCCATGGACCAAGGCCACGGCTGCAGAGTGCCCACTTCCCACAAGGAGTAAGAATAGTCAATGATAAAAGAAAACGAGGTAGAAACAAAAAGCAAAGACAGAAAACTCACCTCTGGTTGAACACTGGATGAGAGCCGAGAGTCGAGCCACCCCACAACCATGACCTATGACAAATGCCAAGAAAATAATCAAATAGCGGAGCAAGCATTTTGAAACCAACAACATAATCGAAGCCAGCATATAACAGAGACCCACAAACAAAATAATAACTAGGGCTGAACAAGACTAAGACTAGAGACCGAAACCAGGGGTTCTAGACCCAGAACCTTGAAACCAAGCTCAAAATCGAAAGCATCGCCAACGCATGCAGGTAGAAACCCTCACGGGAATTCCTACCTAGAACTGGTGAAACAAAACCCTTATGGAGCAACCTGAACTAGAACCAAAAACCTCATCTTACAGAGCAGCAGAGTGAAACAATGACGAAATGACCAAGCCTAGGGTTTCTTGGACATAGTAAGAGGCGGGAGAAACAAGACCAAGGACACGAAGATTGTCCTCACACCTTAAGTTTGCCAGTACACACCATAAAGTCAATTAACAGATAAAATCATCCACAAAATCATCCCATAAATAATAAGCCGTAAGTAATCAAGGTTGGTCCCATCAATTTTGGTATCAGATTAGGATAGAGTTAATTGTTTTTTTACAAAATGGAAGTCAGAAGAAGAGGTCGTGGTAGAGCTATTTGAAGGGTAGTAGATGAAGGATTGAGGGAAGAGATTAGGATCCTGAATGCCCGTTTGGAAACAGTAGAAGTAGGAAGGAGAAGGGATCTTGAAGGAGGAGACGACAATGATAAAGAAGTTGCAGTTACAACAGATGGATCAGATGAGGAAGGACCTGAAATCAGATTAATAAGGTCATTTTTATTGGCTAGCAGTAAGCTAAAGTCTGAGATTTAAAACTATGATGGTAGTTTGTTAACAGAAGTGTTACTGGACTGGATTAGTGATTTAGACAAATACTTTGAATGTGAGGAGATCAGCGAAGATAGGAAAGTTAAATTCACTGCCACCAAGTTGAAAGGACACGCGGCATTATGGTGGGACAGTGTCCAAGCAGAGAAGAGAAGATCAAATAAGTTACCCATTAAAAAATGGATCAGAATGGTTACCAAGATGAAGGGTAATTTTTTTCCCAAAGATTACTACATTTCTCTGTATCGACAGGTACAAAATTTGAAGCAGAGAGGAATGACGGTGAAAGAATATACCGAAGAAATTTATCGAGTGAATTTGAGAGATGGTTACATTGAAGACACCCCAGAAAAGACAGCATGGTTTTTGAATGGCCTATGGGTGGAGATATTAGATGAGATAAGTATTCTTTCTCCAAAAACCATAGTGGAAGCATACCAAAGTGCCTTAAAGGCAGAAGAAAAGATCGCAAGGAAGGAGAATGCCAGAAGAGGACTTGGATCTGGCAAAGGGAAAGGACAATCCTTTGGTACAGGAAGGACTACCAACAACAGTGAAGAAGGCAGTAGTTCAAAGACCTCAGGGACAATAGAAAAGGAAAGTAGCACTAGAGGAGGAAGGCCATACGAGAGAAGAAGCGGTAATGGCAGAGGCAGATGGGTTGCATACCAGTGTTACAAGTGCCACAAGTGGGGGCACAGGTCTTTTGAGCGCCCTGAAGGTGAATAGGCTAGATAAAGAGGAGCATATGTTTCTCAAATAGAGGAAGCAGAGGTACCACCCCAAGAGGTAGAGAATGTACTGGAAATAGGAGAGGCCTTAGTCTTGAATAAGGTACTGTTGAAACGAGTAAAGGAGACAACTGAACAAACCCAGATAAAGGCATTATTCCAGAATGTGTGCAAGTCACATGGAAAATGCTGCAAACTGATTATAGATAGTGGGAGCACTAATATTCTGGTTGCAATAGAGATGGTGGAGAAATTTGGTTTGAAAAGGTTGAAGCACCCAACTCCCTATAAGGTGTCTTGGTTACAGAAAGGTCACCAACTACTAGTTGATGAGCAGTGTGAGCTGGAGTTCCGTATTGGCAAGTATAGGGACAAGGTGATTTGTGACATCATGCCCATGGATGTGTGTCATATTATGCTAGGTAGACCATGGTAGTATGACCAAAAGGTTGTTCATGACGGAAAAACAAACTGTTACAAGTTTGTCAAGGATGGGATTAAGCATACACTAGTACCCATCAAGGAAGAAGAAACAATAGAAACTATTGGGACAAAAGTGCTGCTGATGGCTGGAAAATGATTTCTAAAACAGATTGAAGATAACGAGGTAAAGTATGCCATTGTAAGGAGACTGAGAGCAGTGTTGTTGCACTGAAATTTCTGACTCACTTGATGAAATCCAGGATTTGGTGTAGGAATTCAGCGACATTGTGGTGGATGATTTACTAGATAAGTTACCACCAAAGTGAAGTATCAGTCATCACATAGATTTCATCCCTAGAGCTAGTTTACCAAACAAAGCTACTTACCAGATGAGCTCGAAGGACAACGAGGAGATTATGAAGTAGGTACAGAAACTGTTGGACAAAGGATTGATACAGGAAAGTTTAAGTCCCTGTGCAGTTCCGACAGTTTTAGCTCCCAAGAAAGGAGGTGACTGGTGGATGTGTACAGATTCAAGAGCAATAAATAAATTACTATCAGGTACAGGTTTCCATTGCCACGAATGGATGACATGATGGACTGCTTGAGTGGAGCAGCATATTTTTCGAAGATAGATCTAAAGAGCAGATACCACCATATTAGAATAAGAGAAGGGGATGAATGGAAAACATCTTTCAAAACCAATGAAGTCCTGTATGAATGGTTGGTAATGCCATTTGGGTTGAGTAATGCCCCTAGTACTTTCATGCGCCTGATGAATGAGATGTTGAAGGAGTTCATTGGGAAATTCATGATTGTGTATCTTGATGTTATACTAATTTTCAGCAAGACCAAGGAAGAACATTTTCAACACGTTAGATATGTTTTGGAGAAGTTGCAACAAAACAAGTTTCTGATAAATTTCAAAAAAAATTCTTTCTTTCAGAAGGAGTTAGTTTATTTAGGTTTTGTGATTGCAGAAAATGAGCTGAAAATGGACCCAGGAAAAGCTGCAGCTATACTTAGCTGGCCATCCCCTAAGAGTCTGTTCGAAGTTTAGAGTTTTCACGGGTTGGCAAGTTTCTATCACAAGTTTATAAATAATTTTAGTGGAATCCACGCACCCATGTTGGATACCATCAAAAAGGAAAGCCAACCTTTCCATTGGACTGAAGCTGCAGAGAAGAGTTTCTAGATATTAAAGAAGAAGATCACTAAAAGGCCAATTTTGAGGTTGCCTGATTTTAACAAACTTTTCCAAGTTCATTGTGATGCTAGCGATATAGCCATTGGAGCCGTACTCAACCAAGAAGACAAACCAGTAGCTTATTTTAGTCTAAAATTAAATGAAAGCAAGCAAAAATACACGTCTTATGACAAGTTGTTTTATGTCATCGTCTAAGACTTATAGAATTGGAGACATTATTTGTTGGGTAATGAGTTTGTCTTGTTTTCTGATAATTCTGTGTTGCAGTATGTTATGCAGTAGCATAAACTGAATCATAAACACACAAAATGGGTTGAGTACTTGCAGAGTTTTACATTCGTATTGAAGCATATCAGTGTTCAAGCCAACAAGGTAGCAGTTGCACAAGCAGAAGAGTTTTACTCTTGTAGGAGAGCATGATACAAGTGTTGGGTTATGAACACTTGAAGGACTTGTATCAAACAAATGGAGATTTTTAGGAGGCTTATGAGACCTGCCAACATCCTTTGTTGAGGAACAATAGTCCATGGTCAGACTATAACTAGGAGGAGCTGCTATTCAAGGGAGGATAGATGCATGTTCCAAAATGTTTGATGAGGGAGAACATCATCTGGGAAAGACATAATGGAGGTCTAGCTGGACATTTCGGCATTGATAAGACCTTGGATCAGCGTAGTCATTTCTATTACTGGCCGAAGATGTGAAGAGATGTGCAACGATATGTGACCAGGTGTAAGATATGTCACTTGGCGAAGGGGCACAGTCAGAACATGGGGTTGTATACACGCTTGCCTATTCCAAACAGACCATGGGACTCAGTTAGTCTGGACTTTGTCCTAGGTCTGCCAAAAACATAGCGAGGTTTCGATTCCATCATGGTGGTGGTGGACCATTTCTCCAAGATGGCACACTTCATCCCTTGCAGGAAAACCAGTGATGCTACCCATGTAGCACACTTATTTTTCACTAAAGTCGTCAGACTGCATGGTTTACCCAAGTCCATTATTTCTGACAAGGATGTGAAATTCACAGGACATTTCTGGCGCTCCTTGTGGAAAAATCTAGGTACAAAGTTAAATTTCAGCTCTGCTTATCACCCACAGACTGATGGGCAGATGAAGGTGGTGAACAGAAGCTTAGGAAACCTGCTACGGAGTCTAGTTGGAGAAAATTCACGAATGTGAGATAGCGTACTTCCCCAAGTGAAATTTGCTTACAACGTTTCACCAAATCGAAGCACAAGAAGTAGTCCTTTCAAAATCTTGTATGGAATGCATCCCCAAGGAGTGCATGAGTTACAAGATTTGGGGCAGTTAGAAAGAAGAAGTGCTGACAAGGAAGATTTTGCAAGAGCAATTAATGACCTACATGAGTTAGTGAAGTCAAAATTATAGGACAGCAGTCAAAGGTACAATTAGAAAGAAAATCTGAAATGACAGGAGGTACAATTTAATGTAGGGGATCAAGTCCTAGTGCATCTATGCAAATAAAGATTCCCTAAGGGCGAATAAAATAAATTGAAATTTAAGAAAATTGGACCTTGCAAAATTCTGCATAAATTTTCTGCAAATGCTTATGAGCTGCAATTGCCTCCTGGCATAGGAATATCGCGCATCTTTGATGTGGCAGATTAATTTCCATACATTGCCAGTCCTAAAGAGGACAGTTCGACACAGCCAAAATGGGATACCCAGGAAGAAAGTAGTCTGTGGATGAGACAAATGCCTTTAGCTCAGCCACTTCAAATCAAAGGAATCCTCGATACACAGGTGGCTAGGTGGACTCGAAGAAAGGAGTACCTACAGTACCTCATCAAGTGGAAGAACTGCCCTATTGAGGATAGTTTGTGGCTTGATGCCAGACATATACAGCGTGTAGGGTATTCTATCAAGGAACTCATGGACCAGAGCCATGAATTTTCATCTACCCCGGGAGCTTGATGTAGGAGCATCCAGGCCAGGGAGGTCATGGATGGAGAGTTTGCCTTTGCAAACATATTGAGTTTTAGTTAGTTTTTTTTTTTTCATTTAAAATTTCTAGGAACGGCTGTCTCAACCCACTGTTAGTTTTTTGTTTACCATTTATTTTTATTTAAAATTTACTTTTAGATTACAGTCAAGATAGAACATTTGTCAAGGAATAACTAAATGTAACTACTGACAGTTTAATAACTGTATAGTGATCTTTACAAAACACAGGAAGAAAATAGTTACTATTATTTTTTATCATCATAGCTGTTGAATAGAAAGAAGCATGAAAACATTTTGAAGAACAAGAAATCTGAATCCACATATTGCAGCTTCAATGTTTTCTACCTAATTTAACCAAATTCATTTTTTTTCTTTCCATATCATAATGCTGACAAAGTGAATAGTAAACACTGAAGTAAGAAGAACACACGGACAAGTTCAACAAGACAACAGAGTGGGCTTGCAGAAGAACCAAGTAAATGACAGTCGAAGGAATAAACTAATAGCTACAGGTACCAACAAAACTCATATCAATACTTGTTTACTGTTTAATTATCAAAAAGAAATCACTATATATATATATATATATATAATATATAGTGATTTCTTTTTGATAATTTAACAGTAAACAAGTATTGATATATATATATATATATATATATATATATATATATATATATATATATTATATTATATATATATATTATATATATATATATCGAATATCTCCAGTCCAAGATACAGTTACTAGTTACAGACAAGCCATGAAAACAGAGCTAACAGTGCCAAAAACAACTGCGAGGTCACCATAGGACCGATATAATTACAGTTCACAAATTAAGTAGCCGGAAGCATAAATACACAGTGAGGCCGAAACCACAATAAGGCCAAAACATAGTAAGGCTGAAGCCAAACCCTCAACTACAGATCCATAGAACACCACCAACAACAAACACCTTGAACAGATAAACAGAGGAATAAAAAGGAGTGACCCTACCCAATACAAGCGTAGGAGTCAGGCCATGAGACCAGTGAACATAGAGCCTAGTTGCATACCTACACAGCCAACAAACAAGCCATTAGAGCCAGTAAAAGAGAACCATAAATATAGAATTGAAAGCAGAGGTAAGGGTTTACAGAAGGACTTACTAAAGGAGCTGAGCCTGTGCGAACAAGGGAGGAAACCACAGACCAAGGCCATGGTCGCACAGTGCCCACTGCCACAAGGAGCAAGAAAAGTCAGTGACAGAAGAAAACGAGGCAGAAACGAAAAGCCAAGATAGAAAACTCACCTTTGGTTGGATGTCGGATGACAGCCAAGAGCCAAGCCACCCCGCAACCATGACCTATGACAAATGCCAAGAAAATAATCAAACAACGAAGCAAGCATTTTGAAGCCAACAACATAATCAAGGCCAGCATATAACAGAGACCCACAACCAAAATCATAACTAGGGCCAAACAAGACTGAGACTAGAGACTGAGACCAGGGGTTCCAGACCTAGAACCTTGAAATCGAGCTCAGAACTAGAAGCATCTCCAACGCATGCAGGTAGAAACCCTTATGGGAATTCCTACCCAGAACTGGTGGAAGAAACCCTTGTGGAGCAACTTGAACCAGAACCAGAAACCTCACCTCACGGAGCAGCAGAGTGAAACAACGACAAAATAACCAATCCTAGGGTTTCTTGGGCATAGTAAGAGGTGGGAGAAACAAATCGAGGACACGACAGTTTTCCTCACACCTTTAATTTGCCAGTACGCGCCATAAATTCAATTAACAGATAAAATCATCCACGAAATCATCCCATAAATGATAATTCATAAGTAATCAGGGCTGGTCCCATCAGAGGTCAATGTTTTGAACCAGCTAATGTGGTTCATCCTCAGGACAAGGTGAGAAACCAATCGATCTGAGAGAATAAATAGCAGGGACTAATGTGGTTCATCCTTGGGACAAGGTGAGAAACCAATCGATCTGAGAGAATAAATAACAAGGATGCATCATTGTTCAGGGTTAACCATTCAAAATTAGCTATTGGTGAAATAAAATTTTTTAGGAATACTTGATGTAGATTATTTAGGAATAATCTTCATCACGTATTTCTAAATAGTTTTATTTCATCAACAGCTAATTTTGAGCAGTTAATCATGAACAATGATGCATCTCTGATATTTATTATCTTAGATCAATTGGTTTCTCACCTTATCTTGATGATGAACCACATTAGTTGGTTCGAAATGTCAACCCATTCCTTACGATGTGATTAATCCGAAAGAATGATTTCTATATAATAACAAATGTATTATTATTATTATTATTATCTAATTTTAAGGTCATGACCAAGCGAGACACCAAATTGGTGTATGAGACCTCCTTGTTTGTGGGACAAGGACCTACCACATCAAATTGGTGTATGAGACCCTGTGTTTGTGGGACAAGGACCCACACCCATCTCTGCAGAGTGATTTGATTACTAAGCCCAAATTGGTGTATGAGGCCCCTGTTTTCGTGGGACAAGGACCCACACCCACCTTGCTAAGCCCAAATTGGTGTATGAGGCCCCAATGTTTGTGGGAAAAGGACCAACACCCACTTCCGTGGAACAATTTGACTACTTAGCCCAAATTGGTGCATGAGACCCCCTTGTTTGAGGGACAATGACCCACCCCCGCACAGTGATTTGATTACTATGTCTATAAAGGCATACATACTCTATCCCCTGTGGTTTTGAACCTCTTATAATTTCTTAGGAGGAAACACATTCTCTTAACCATTAAGCCAACTAAAATTTATTAAAAGAAAACTTTGTAGATTAATACTTATATCTTATGCAAAAAATAATGATAAATTAAAATATTTCATCAAATATCCACTAAAATCTTAAACCATATAGAAGAAAAATATAAAATTACATGCCAATTGTAAAATAATAAATCAGAAATACATTATTACCGACAACTCCAATATCTAGACGCTGGAAGATTAAGCCAAAAGTGAGTGCTTAGTGCTTTTATTACCGACAACTCCAATATTTAGATGTTGGAAGATTAAGCAAACAGTGAGTGTTTAATACCAATGAAAGTTATAAACAGAAATGCAACACAAATGGCATCATATCACAGGTTGCGTGTATAACAATCCTATCCTTTCAGTGATTCTGAAAAGTCAATTCATACACCGAAACAATTAATTTCATTGTAGATTCGATTATTATCGATCAGTGTTTGAAGACTTCAAAATCATTGTAATTTTATAAAATCAACTTTTTAATTAATCATAACACATGGAGCGCAATAGGATTTTGTTTTTATCGACATTGAAGAATTTTATTTTTTTTCTAATTACGAAAATTGTTATTTCCATTAATGTGTTTTTAGTATATTTAATGATTATAAGTTGATAACTTCATGAAGAGAAAAAAGTAAAAATATAAAAATCAATCTTAACGGATGGATAACAATAGTCTAATCCCACTCATACCTATTTCACAATAGATTATGCAGCAATAACATTTTAAACAATTAATATATGGATCTATGCAATATGTAGGCTTAGCACCTAGGGAACTAGGCAAGCATCGGTTAATACAAGATAATGACAATAACTATTACCACTTACCAATGTGGCAGTGGTAAGCAGGAAAACCAATCAATATTTTTGGTAACCACGAATGCGGTTGTTTTTTCACCTCATATCGTACATGTTGTTGCCTAGGAATGTTGTGAAAATAATGAAGACACTTATAACCTAGAAGAGTAATAAGGGACTCTCACATACCCTCCAAATAAAATTGAAGTGGTGAGATTTTTAAGATGTAGATTTTTCACTGTATAACTGCCAATTGTTCCTACCAGCACAACAATGGTTAATTTTATACTAGGTGTATTATTAGTTTTTTTTAATTTATTATTTTTAAATTAATTTT
>APFE031589405.1:169590-181545 GCA_000404065.3 Pinus taeda | reverse complement strand
TAATAAAATAAAATAGCATCCTCTAGTCAAATATAATATTATATTTATCCACTCAGCTTAAGAAAAATAAAGCATACGATTAAAATTAGATTTTTTTCTATCTTTAAGAAAAATTAAAGTATCTTGAAGTATAAAATATAATAAAATAAAATAGCATCCTCTAGTCAAATATAATATTATATTTATCCACTCAGCTTAAGAAAAATAAAGCATACGATTAAAATTAGATTTTTTTCTATCTTTAAGAAAAATTAAAGTATCTTGAAGTATAAAATATAATAAAATAAAATAGCATCCTCTAGTCAAATATAATATTATATTTATCCACTCAGCTTAAGAAAAATAAAGCATACGGATAATACTAGATTTTCCTATTAGCTTTAAGAAAAATTAAAGCATCGATGAGAAGTATTGGTTTTCTCGTTGCTAGTTCTCAAGTATCAATTTAATTTATTGCCTTTGGAGCATTAGTTTTTGAAAGATGCAAAAAAAAATTGTGCAGTGAACATAGTTACCAATCAAACGAGAAAGTGAACTCGTACCCGTTTTTTTGAGGTAGCAAAAAAATATCCAATTTTGAAAAGTGGTGATGCTAGAATAAACTTTTTTTTAAGCATATTTTTGGCACTTTAAATTTTCTTTTGTATCAAGTATGAACATTTTTTTCAATGCTCATGCTGATTTTGAAAAGTTTTGATGCAGCATCAACCCCTTTTTTTAGAGGGTTTATTTTTGACATTTTAAATTTTCTAATGTCTTATTCTTCCGGTAAGTTTTTTTTTTTTAAGTGTGCTTTTTGTGCTTTTGTGTTTTCATTTTTCTTTTCAATTTTATTTGTAATGAAATCTTCATTTTTTTGCGTAGTTAAAAAAAATGTCAATATGTTAAAGTTACTATTTTCTATATGTTTATGTAGTGTTAAATAATATTTCAATGGACATCAAATAATTTTCACTGAAGCACAATAATTTTAAACATTTCACAAAAAACACATTTTCTATATAAATATAATGAAAAAAATACACATTTTCAGAATTTTTGTCAAAAATGACATGTCAAATAAATGATTTTTATGAGAAAATCCTAACAAAAACACTTTTAAAAATAGCATTTTTAATGAATTTTATGTTAAAAAATAATAGTGATCACACGGTTTTTACAAACAAAAACTATTCACATAAAAATTACAGCGAAAATCAAATAATACAAATATTGAACATATAACAGCAATAATCAAATGTTGGACTTTTGTGGGAATCCCCGTTTGGAGAGAAAGCGGATGAAGAGCTAGGGTTTCAGGTTTCTGAGCTCCATGGAGGTGCACAAAGGGGGGAGCTCCACTCCCTCCTATAGGCAAGCAATGACCAGCCAAGGTAAGAAACCAATAGAATTTGTCATAGGTCCTTCAGGAGAAGGGAAAAGGAACTTGGAAGAGGATCAAGATTTCACCAAACCAAGGGAGGACAACAACACAAAAGAAAATGAGGAAGAAGACAAGAAACAAGGAGCAAAAAACAAGGTGCAAAAGGGGCTATGTAAACCCAAGGCTGAGGTCACTCCCAGAGTAGTTTTAAATGATCCTTCTCTGCAGGTGCATAGGGACCACATGTGGACCTATGCTATCATTTGTAAATTCATGGGATTATGGCCTACTGAAAAGGCTTTACAAGCGTGGATTAAATACCACTGGAAACCAAAAGGAAGCATAGACCTACATCTTGGGTCAAAGGGTTTCTTCATTGTGGTATTTACTAATATCGAGGAAAAAGACAGAGTGTTTGAAGAAGGACACTACTTCTACATAGCAGTTGGCCTCTACATGCAGTCGTGGATGATGAATTTTGTCACGGAGTGAGAGACTTTCACTTTGGTCACGGTCTGGGTAAGACTCTACTCCCTACCTCTTGATTACTGGCAAACAAAGTTGTTATCTTCCATAGGAAATAAAATAAGGCATTTTGTCAAAGCCTATGAGGCCATTAGAAGGGGAAAAGACACTTCCTTCAAACGAATATGTGTGGAAAAGACACTTCCTTCACCTTCGAAGTTTTTGATGAAGAATGGGTGCAAATAGTAGATTATGAACATATTCCTTTTAGATGTCGCAGGTGCCATGAGCATGGGCACCTATTTAGAGACTGCACTCTTAGTAAAATAGAGCACATAAGCAAAGCAACCACAATGAAAGATACTCAAAGCTTTCAAAAAGTGGGATATAGAGGAAAAGGGGGCAAAATGGGGCCAAAGCAACAACAAATAGAAGGGCAACAAGCTATTCTAAACAAGTTCCAAGTTCTCAAAGAATAGGAAGAGATAACAAAAGTAGATCAGGTAATGGAAGGAAGCCCGGGGGAGAAGGAGAAAGAAGAAGATAGGGAAAAAACAAAGGATATTAATAAACAAAAAGAGACTATCTTAAGCGATGGAGAACTTGATATGGAACAAGAAATGACCCAGAGTGAGATGGAAATGGAGGATCATGAACTGCAGAAGATTCTTGATAGAGAACACCTAGATCTGGAAGGGTTCTTGAAATAGGGAACCATGGGAGGAGTAGACTCATTACCTAAAGAAGATTTCAATAGAGTACAGTAGTTGTTCCTGTGGAAAACTTAGGCTAAAGGGCTAGAAAGGAAAATATTCAATGAAAGGTAGGGCAACGAAGGTGTGAAAACTATGAAAACCACACCAGGATTAGCTCCTAGAAAACCAGGAAAAAAAAGAGACAGAAAAAAGTAGAATGAGTTATTGATGTAATGTGGAAAGCTAATGATAGATTTAGGTAATATGAAAGACCTAACCAATTACTCCTTTACAAATCTTTAATAATGAAGTTCACATCTTGGAATATCAGAGGTCTAGGTAGTAAAAGAAAACGAAGAATACTTAGCAATAGAATGAAACAAGAAGCTCCAGATATGATCTTTATCCAAGAAACTAAATGTCCCATTCAAAAAATAAAATAAATTCATAGCAAATGGCTCAATAGATTTGAGTTTCTAGAAGTTAAAGCAGACAATACAACAGGAGGCATACTCACTCTTTGGAACCCCCAAAAGATTAGCATAATAGATGCTAAGGCATCTAGGAATTATTTATCAGTGGTTATTCAACCTGTGGGAGATAGGAAGACTTATCTGGTCATAAATGTTTATGGCCCTGAAAGAATGGATGATAAACTCAAGTTTCTAGATTCTCTTGTGGATCTAAGAGATAGACATGTAGGAGTACCATGGATCATGGGTGGGGACTTCAACATGATCAAATCACTTTCAGAGAAAAAAGGGGGAACCAGAACTCTAAGCAAAGATTCCACAGCTTTTCAAACTTTTATGGATAATATGAAGCTAGTTGACACTAATATGCATAATGGCCTCTTTACTTTGAACAATAAAAGCGGAGGAGAGTCCCAAGTAGCCTCAAAGTTAGATAGATTCATAATCTCAAAGGACCTTATGCTCACCGACAAGGAAATGATAGCGATAATTCTCCCCTTTGGAGGCTTGGACCATTGGCCTGTACAACTTGAGGTTCACGGCATTGGTACTCCTAAGAACAAACCTTTTAGATTTGAGAATATCTAGCTCACCCACCCAGATTTCATCAGCAACATTGCAAAATGGTGGATAGAAGATCTGCATATTTAGGGTACAAGAATGTTTCTACTATACAAAAGACTAAATCACATCAAGCTCAGACTTAAACACTGGAACAATAATGAATTCGACAATATTTTTGAAGTGAAAAAAGTTGTTGAAGACAAAATGCAGGAACTCAATCAAGCCCTTGTCACGGATGGCTTTGGCAAAGTCAGAAATGATCAAGTTAACAGACATCATCAAAACTGGGAGAATTTATGTAAACAAGAGGAAATATTTTAAGGAAAAAAATCTAGAGTTCACTGGCTAAAAGAAGGGGAGCGTAACAGTAGGTTTTTCCACAGATCCACCATGGGAAACAGATCTCATAATAGGATCTCTTCGATCAAGGACGAGGGAGGACATCTTCTTAACTCCCATGAAGATATAGACATTGTGTTAGTTTATCATTTTCAAGGTATAGCAAAGGAAACCATTTTAGACAAATATCATTTTATCAAGGACTTAACAAGGCATATACTTAGGCATATAACAAGAGAGGATAACTTCAATCTTAATAGACCAGTGACTGAAGAGGAGGTTAGTGAGGTCATAAAATAAATGCAGAATGGTAAAGCACTAGGCCCTGATGGTTTCAATGTGGATTTCTTCAAAGCTTGCTGGAACATTGTTAAACAAGACATTCTGAATGTGGTGGAGGATTCCAAAGTGAATCAAACCATTTTGAAGGCACTCAATACTTCCTTCATCTCCTTGATCCCCAAACAAGACAATTCTCAGACTCCAGACAAGTTTAGACCCATAGCTTTGTGCAATGTGGTGTACAAGATAACATCCAGGGTAGTTGCCAATAGACTCAAACCACTTCTTCCTACTCTAGTTTTTGTGGAGAAATCTGGTTATGTGGAGGATAGAAAAATTCTCAATAAGATCATTCAAGAACATGAGGTGGTGCACTCATTGTTAAGCAATAAGAAGGTTGGTATGATCATGCCATTGGACCTAGCCAAACCTTACGATAAGTTTAATTGGACCTATATCAGGAAGGTCCTTATAGTTGATCATAACTGGATAAGATGAGTCATGGCCCTAGTAACTTCTTCTAGCTTTTAAATTCTGTTTAATGGTTCTCCTTCTAAGACTTTTACTCCTTCAAGAGGCCTCAGGTAGGGAGATCCGCTCTCTCCTTTTCTCTTTATCCTCATGATGGAAGGACTTGGTCAGTCAATCAAGCATACGAAAGAAGTTGGCAACATCAAGGGTCTCCAACCTTCTGAGACTGGACAAGCTTTGACCCATCAACAATTTGTTTATGATAACATGCTACAGGGAATCCCCGTAGTCAAATAAGCTCTAGCTTATAAACAAATCCTGTGTGACTTTGCCATGGCTACATGTATGGAAGTTAATCTCTCCAAATCTAAGATTTTTTTCTTTAATATCAATATTGCTATTCAGAGAAATATCTCCAGAATTATGGGCTTTCAAAGGGATGTCCTTCCCTCCAAATACTTGGGAGTTCCTCTAAATGATAAACCTTTGCACAAGAGCATTTGGGAGCTGGTGATTAATAAGATGCAGGATAAAATCAGGAAATGGACTATTAGATCTTTAAACTTGGCTGGTCGGTCAGTGCTTACAAAAGTTGCTCTTCAATCAATCCCTGTCTTCATGCTATCATCCCTTCCAGCTCCAAAAGAAGTTTTACAACAATTTAGATCCATTCAAAGATACTTTCTTTGGGGTAAGGGGAAGCAGAGAAATAAATGGGCCTTAATAACCTCGGATAAGATTTTCAAACCTAAAAACCATGGGGGTCTTGGATTGGATGATCTGGAAATACTAAGCAAAGTTTTAGGGGCAAAATGATGGTGGCGTTGGGTAAAAGATCCAAAGGCTCAGTGGGCTAGTATTTAGAAAGAAAAATATGCCAGCACTTGGCAAGATAATGATCACATAAGGATGACTGGTATCATAAAAGGCTCATACATCTGGAATAAGGCATGGGAGAATAGAGGCTTAGTACAAAAAATAGCTTCTGGGAAATTGGAGAAGGAGATCTTGCTTTGTTTTGGGAGGATAAATGGCAACAAGAACCTGCACTATTAAGAGACGACTTTTTGGACCTCAAGAAAGAAACTAATACCAAATGATTACTTAGGGTAAAAGATTTTTGAGATCAAACCAATAGTGAAGGAAAATGGAGGACCTCGAAGAATATAGATTCTAGGGATAATAGCCCCTTGAAAACAAAAGCTAAGGCTCTTCAAAAAATGTTGGACCAAAGGAAAATTTTAGTGACAGGGGGCATGACCAACTTAGATAGGGTAACAATAATGAAGGTACCTTCAATCTTAAGGAGGCAAAATGCTTACTCCTTGAGCTAGACTCCAATGTACCGAATAGGGTTTGGCAAAACCTATGGAGGCATCAAGGATGGATGAAGATCAAACTCTTCATGTGGTTGGTTCATCATAAGAAGATTTTGACTCGAGAAAACATTCAAAAGAGGGGTTTTCTGGGTCCTTCCAGATGCTACCTCTGTGAAGCCTAGGAGGAAACAATGGAGCACCTTCTCAACAATTGCTTTTTCACCTATAGTTTGTGGGATACTTTTGCCACTATTTTCCAACAGACAAATAGGGACAAAGGAAGAATTATCAACACCCTAAATAACTGGAGATGAAACTTCTCTTATTATTATTTTCTTTTCTCCACTTGGGCTTTAACACCAAGCTTCATAATATGGAATGTCTGGAAAGAAAGGAACAACAGAATCTTCAAAAATGGAAAAAGTTCCTCCCAACGCATTTTTGAGTAGATCTCAAGACAACTTAAGGAGACGGTAGGTACTACTATGAGAACTTCCCCAAAGAATCCACCTTCAAAAGCTAAAATGCAGATACTTCTTCAGTTGGGTATGCAGGGGCTCACACCACAAGGCTTGGATAGGAAGGTAACCAAGCTGGACACTAAGCAGGATTACTAGCATCCCCCCCTTGCCTTTCGCAGGGCTTTTTGAAATACAACATTGATGGGACCTCAAAAGGAAACCTAGGTATTGCTGGCTTTGGAGGGGTGTTAAGGGATTAAAATGGCTACATCCTTTATATTTTCCATTGCCACTTGGGAAGAGCCGCTAATAATATGGCGGAATTAATGGCTCTTGAGCATTGTTTAGAATACCTGAAGCAGAATAATCTCCAGAACATAATAGGTGAAGCAGATTCTAAGTTAATCATTAACTTGGTCAAGAGAATCAGCTATGGCACGAAGCCGGAAAAAGTCTCAAAATACTGGAGGCTGCTTCAGATCTTTCAACGAATTTAGCTTCACCTACTGGCCTTACGTACCATGAGTTTACCCATGTGCTAAGGACGAAAAATAAATTGGTGAACATCCTGGCCAATCAAGGGGTGCTCTGCACCAAAAGCAGGGTTGAGCTAAGTTGGCAAGAGATGCCTCAAAATAGATTAAAGGTGCATTGTCAAGAACAGGCGGATGAGGACAAAATGGTGTTTCATAACAGAGCCACAGAGACGAAGTCTAGTTGATTTAGTTTTTTTTAATGAAGTGTTATTTCTGAAGTGAGGTCATTTTTGGGATCCAAGTCACTGTCGGCCTCCTCAACCCTGGCAAGAACAAACATAGAAGTCTCTGGAGGATGTTTCTCGGTAGACGTTGTTTCTTGGATAGACAGCTAGACAGAGGAATTTTCATATTCCTTTGGTTCAGTCGCCCGAGGAGAGGGGTTGGTGTGAGGAGCCAGAATCCTGGCTTTCTTGGTAGACTTAAATCCTAGTTTTTTTTGCGATGGTGGTTATACTTCTCGTAGGGTGGTTTCTTGTTTATCGCAAGCCCTTTAAGTTGAAAGTGGTTTTTCGAAGTTGGGATCGATTCCACTCATGTTGCAACACATGGCCAAGGGACAAGAAGGAATACCGCCCTCATCGCACGGTAATTCTCACTGATGTTGGCTCGTTCGATATGTTCCACAGCCATTGGATCAAGCATGATGAATCTACAGTCAAGAATAAGCAAGCATGTTGGTGCGTCCAGGGCACTTATCACGCAGTCATTCTCTGTGCTCCTAGGCCTTGTGATCTTATCCTCTACCATTGGATCTGGCGAGGTGATTCAACGATCAAGGAAAAGTATGTAGGTCAGGGAAAACATTATCTACTGTGCTTGTTGCGCTTCATGGTGGGAATTGGTGGATTTCGGGTGAACTACATGCTCAAGGGTTATCCCCCCATTCAGACCCGATATCCTTTTAGAATGGTCCATATTTCCTCATTGAGTCTGATTCTAATTTAAAAGTGTTTGCATGTTCTCGCCCCGATTTGAGCCTCATCTATCAGATCTCTGAGGGGGGATCAAAAGGTCTCAGGGGATTTTGTAGTTTTTTTTGTGGGACCTTGGCTTGACTTTTAAGCCTTTAGCTCGATAAACTTGGCATTAAGTGGTTTGATATTTCTTTGGCCCTCAGATCCTTTGGGACTAGTGTATTTTATATAATTTGTTTTCTAATTTAATGAAATAGAAGGTACGACTCTTTCTTTAGCAAAAAAAAAAAAAAAAACAATAATCAAATGTTCGTTATTCTCATAAAATCTCAAAGTCAAAACATTACAAATAAAACTAATGAAGATCTTTCAAAATTGAGTTTGATTTGCAATCATAAATTAAATGTCATCAACAATATCATATAATCCATGTTCATTGTCTTCTGCAACTTCATTATTTTCTTCTTCCACAATATTTCTTGCTTGAGTTTCCTCATTTTCCTCATCTACTAGATCTTTCATGTTTGCGAATCTCCCAAAGTGTCCTTTTCCAATCATTCCATATAGTGGTGGTTGTGGTTCCTTTGATTTTTTTGCCACACATGATTCATTAAAATCTCCTTTCCTCAAACCAACTTCTTGCATTTCATCTAGAAGAAATTGAAGAGAATTAATTCTTTGTTGAATAAAATTGCATTGTAGAGGGTCTCTTTCAATTGCAATGCAATTTCTTCCTTTTTGTAGGAAACATGCTAGTGTTGTACCTAATCATCGAGCACAAAAACAATAAGTAAGTAAATTAGTATAAACACATAAAAACAAAAAAAAAAAAAATATTAAAATTCAATTTTATATAATAAAACTTACCTAAACCGGAAAATAAATCCAAAACCCAGTCTCCTTCATTTGAACATAAATCTATAAGATAATTAATCAATGTTTGTGGTTTTTGATAAATGTTAACTATCTCCCCTTTTACATCTTTATCCTCATATTTTAACTTTTTTACAAGAGTGTCATGAACCAGTACTTGGATATGACTCTTTCCATCTACTTGGTTCAGAAGAATGGACTTATAGTTATCGTCTTTTGCCCAACATTCAACATGGATGAACTCACACTCACTTGTAATTGGTTGATCTCTGGAATAAATAAGATTTGATGTTTTCTTGTAACATGAAATAGTAAAAGTTCAATCCACTTGTACATACAAACAAATTACATTAATCAAACATACAATTTCAATGTCTTACCATGTAAGTTGCATCCTTGAGTTTGATTTTCCCTTGAAGCTTGTTAATAACATTGCAAATTGTGTGTCTGAATGAAATTTCACAAATCTCCAAAGTGGTGATGTTGTGACTTCTTGAAAGCCCGTAACCACTTTATTAAAAGCTTGATAAGTGTAAGGCTCACTATCATATTCAATGTTTGGGAAATTGAAACCATGAGGAATGTCTACAATAACTAGGGTATATTCACTTTTAGGTATGAGTTTTGCAATGTCTTCACAGTCACCTTGTATTATTTGATATTGGATAGTCGCCATCCCATTCCAAATGACATGAGTAAGAGTAGGATCAAGTTCAAATTTTCTAAGACGCTGCTTTCTCATCCTTTCCAACTTAATTTTTTCAATGAAACTTTTGAAAGTATTTGGTACTCCATTCGCATCCTTCTTCAACATCTTGAGTGAAATAAATAAATATAAGTATAAGTAATATAATGAATAATAAATTATATGAATAAAATGAATGTAAAAATCAACATACCTTTCTGAATGCAAGATAAAAATCTTTAAGTGTTGTTGTAGAACTTGATTTTGGGTAGTTGAGTACAACATCATTCCAACTCTCTTCATTCAACATTTTAACCATATGTTCTTGTATTTTTATATAAGTCTTATGACTGAATAAATAAATTAAATATTTTTTAATATAATGATATGTATAAAAAATAATCCCAACAACAATATGTTATATTTAAAAGAAATTATAGTCTAAGAAAAAGTAAAAGTAGTTGAACAAACTTACTTTTGAAATTCTGAGCACATTTCCTCCAATGACAATTCACCTGACTTCACATGACATAATATTGATTTGACTAGTTTTTCATCTTTCACACCTTGCATTGTTCTCCAAGGTGTGATAGTCATATCATCTGGAAGTTACTTCATTTCAAGACCTGTCTTACTGTTGGTACATATTATGGGTTTAGACCTTTTAACCTTCTAATGTTTTATGCCAATATTCTCCCACAATTCGAAAATGTCACCAATCAATTCCCATATCTCCCCTGTTCTAAATGCCAACTGGAAAATGTTATCTATGCCTCTAAATAGTTCTGAATTTACTTTTCCACCTTTTGATTGGATTCTATCCTCAATTTGATAACCTGTTTCCATACAACATTCCTTCTGAAAGCTTAAACTGACATTAAACTTATCCCCACCACATTTTTCTAAAAATTCATTATGAATAAATATGACCCTTTGAACAAAAGTCATAGACATTCTATACTCATTATATACATTATGATCCCATACCAATAACTTTGCCTCTGTTTCTGTTAAACGAGCATAAATGATGCATTTTATTGTTTCAAAAAGCCAGTTTCTAGGATATTCCTTGATCAATTGTCTTTTGGCCTTTGTTGAATGATTCCCTCCAATTACATAATATATGTAGTCAAAACATCATGTCTTATCAAATGCCTCCTTATTGGGAACTTGATTTGGATCAAGAAGAATCACATAAGGCACCACATGTGCATATGGATTGTACCTGAACAATGTTTTCAAATTATGGACATGTACGTGATGTGCCTTTCTAATTTGATATTGAGATTGTCCTTCATCTGACATATAAAATTGGGTGACATTAAGCTCAAATATTTTTCCACCATTAATTAATTTATTCTTCCTCATGTGATTCTGAATGGCATTTTATTTTGTTTTCATATTGCCATCCTTTAAATCAACAACTAGTGTTATGATTTCTTTGTTGCCTTTAGAACTTTCACTTTGTTCTTCATTGTTGCTTATGATTTTAATAGATCCGCCAATTTTTTATTTCTTCTTCTTCCTAGTTGACATTTCTTCTTCTACATAAATAATCTCCTCATCATCAAGTGGAAGAGTGACATCCATGGGAATTTTTCTTTTCAATGTTTTATCTCTTCTCTCCTTTTCAACAACAATTCTAACCTCATCCTCACTAAGGGAAACATATTTTTGAGCTTCAGCGTGAGTTACAACTTCCACATCTTCAAAAGAAACATGTTTACCTTTGCTAGATTGACCCACCATATGGATTCTTTGTTGATCCCCTACATGTACCATTGTAGTGTTATGGATTGTTGATCTTTGCCTCATTCTCTTTTCTTGTTCTGACTCTATATAGAAATTGTTGATGACATTCATAATATTTGGTTCCACATAATAAATACCCTCCATCATCATTGAAAACTCTCAGCAAAATCCTATCAAAGAAAATAAAACATGTCAATGATCAATCATTTATAAACAATTTAATGATCATTACAATAATACATTATACATAAATATAAATAAGCATACTTACAATGTTATTTGAAATGTTGGATGAGATTTCTTCACACAATGGTGTAGATTCTTGATTCGTGTCACACTTGTACGTTATGAAACGATATCTGACCTTTTCATGTGACTTGGGTAATTTTGCAAGAACATAAATAGTGTTTAAATTTGTCACCAAACATGTCTTGTACTTTGGCTATCATCTCATATGGTTTAACCAAATAAATTATATGACAATATAGATAGAGATGTGTAGTATCATCAGATTCAACATCTTGAATATGCCATGTACACTCTGTTTCATTTATTTCTTGTGAATTCATCCATTCAAAAACAATCTTTGGTGAACTTGATGGGCCGGTTGGTCAACTTTTACTTTTGGTATGTTTGACAGTCTTCAAAATGTGTCCACCTGCAACTTTTAATCATGGAATTGTTGCATTTGTTCCAGACATATTCACAGAGACCTTCCTTGATGCCATCTTCATGAGAAACATATATATGTGTGTGTGTC
>APFE031589405.1:134092-168320 GCA_000404065.3 Pinus taeda | reverse complement strand
CTATAAAAATATTTTTTTTAAAAAGAAATTTTTTATGTGGTTTTTCGCGTAAAAACACAAAATTTCCCCAAATTCATCTATAAATAATCAAGATAGAAACAAAACTAACCTTTAAAATGTGTAAAACTCCCTGTGAATGTGCTATCTAGGAAATTGCAGCTCCTTCACAACTCCTCCCTGAAATCACTTCAAATTTTTTAGCAAGACCCAAAAGACTTGATGTGATGTGATGAATAGAAACGATGAATTTTATTTTATAGCGATGTTTGTGGGAATGATTTAGCGTTTCTTGAATGTGGGATTAAGCTTAAAATTAAAATAAAATAATCTGTAGTTAACATTATAGCTTTAGGTTAGTTTACATTCATTATGGGATAAAAAAAATATTAAATAGAAAAATTAATTTACTTAGTCGATGTTAAATAATTTAAATAGAAAAAATATTTTGAGTTTCTATCAATCTTTTGAATAGAAAATAGGGTGAAATTTTCCAAAAACAAAAGTTTAGTAATATGTTTTTAAGTAAATTATAGATGAAAAATTTGGAGGAAAAATTTTTAAAACAAAATTTTTGGAGGGAAAATGTTCAACGAATGTTTTTGGGCACAAACTTTTGAGGGAAAATTTTCGGTGAAAAATTTTTGGGGGGAAACTTTAGAGGGAAATTCTCAATCTCTAAGTTCTATATTGTCATTGGGAGAGAGTACATTTGTATCATTTGATATCTTCTGGTTGAAGGTCATGGATTCTTCTGATAGTGAAGTTTTTCTTTCTTCAGCATCGACATCTTCGTCATGCAAAAAACCTATTCATTTTGATGAATGTAATAGGAATTCTTTCACTATGAATAGAGAGACAAATTTCCCACTTGGTCTTTATCCTAAGGATGATGAGAGAAACATTGATGAAGGGCAGCAAAAAGAATTTCTTGTGAATACAGAGTCAGTTTTTCCACTTCCTCCTAATCCTAAGGATTATGAGAGCACCACCGATGAAGGGGGGGGGGGTGAAGAATTTCCAGAATCACAGTTTCCACATAGTCCTAATCCTAAGGATTATGAGAGTGACACTGATGAAGGGGGTGATGGAGAATTTCGTGAGTCAAAGTTTCCACTTCCTCCTAATCATAGGGATTATGAGAGCACCACTAATGAAGGGGGGTAAAGAAACTACAGAGTCCAAGTTTCCACTTCCTCCTAATCCTAAGGATTATGAAAGCAACACTAATGAAGGGGGGGGATGAAGAATTTGCATATTCAAAATTTGCACATAGTCCTAATCCTAGGGATTATGAGAGCAGCATTGATGAAGGGGGGATGAAAAATTTTCAGAGTCAAAGTTCCACACATTCCTAATCCTAAGGATTATGAGAGCACCACTGATGAAGGGGGGGATGAATAATTTGTAGAGTCAAACTTTCCACATATTCCTAATCCTAAGGATTATCAGAGCACCACTAATGAATGGGAGGGCAAGGATGAACAATTTCGAGTAAATAGAGATTCAAAGTTTTAATTTAGTCCTAATCCTAATTATTATGAGAGCTCCACTGACACAGGGGAGGATGAAGAATTTCCATTAAATAGAAATTCAAAGTTTCCACTTGTTCCTAATCCCAAGGATTATGAAAACACCACTAATGAAGGGGATGATGAAGAATTTCATGCAAATGATAATTTGACTATGAATAGAGAGTTATATTTTCCACTTAGTCATAATCCTAAGGATTATGCGAGCACATGTGATGAAGGGGAGGATGAAGAGTTTCTTGCAAACAATAATTTTAGAGGCACAAATGTCAATAATGCATTTTCTCTAAGTGAGTGTTTCAAAGGTAGTTGTGGTGATGATGAATTAAGTCCTCCAAGGGAGGTTTTCAAAAGAAGGGATGAATATGGTGAAGAATTTCATATGAGTCAAGATTTCAAAAGCGCAGATGTTGGTAGTGGAGAATTTCCTTCATGTGAGGATGGTAATGAATATTTTCCAAGCAATTATGGTGATAAATTTTCTATCTATCTTCATCAATATAATATTCCTCCTACTGATGATGAAAATGTTTTTGTAGATAATAATGAAATGGGGGAGACAATGCAAGCAAAGATTGTATCTAGGAGTAGGAGCAAGCCTTTTCATATCAATCCAAAATATTCTAGTTATACAAGGGATAGGATAGAATATCTCACAAGTATAAGTTCTATGAATGATTGATTTCAAGTGAATGTTGTCGAAAAGACTGCTTGAAACATATGGATTTCAAGTTTGCTATGGAGCAAAGGAAGAAATATTTGTCAATGAATAAAAGCATGCAAAATTCATTTTTAGTGGGTTCCATGCAATCTACACTGACAGGTTATGATTATCATATTGGGAATGTATTGATATGTAGAAATGCTTTCAAAATGTTGCATTCAGTTGGTAATTTTGATTTGTCAAGAATCCAAAACAGACTGGAAAAAGACCATACATACTATTCAAAAGTACATTATAAAAGAGAGGTTGGAGCATCAACAATTACTGCAATGTCATGGATGAAAGACTTCTTTTCAAAGCATGGATAGTGTATGCCAAATAAAGACACAACACATATTCCAGATAATTTCTTAAGACAGGAAATCTACAACTTACACAGAGAATATGTAGAAGGTGCTGAAGGAGATGGTAATTTTATCACATATTCATATTTTACAAGGATATGGAGGAATGAATTAAACAATGTTCATATTCCTAAGAAGACAAGGATGGGGATTTGCAGTACATGTGCTTCTCTTAAATCAAAAAGAGATAAATTTCAAGGGGCAGAAAGAGGTATTCATTCATAACATTAATTTTAAAAATTGGATAGTTATTAACTATGAAAATATATTTATTAATAGATTTCTTTTATTTTATGTGTAGATTCCATTGTCAAAGCACTTCAAGAGCATCGCAATCAGCAAACAAGAGAAAGACAAAAATTGTATAAACATAGAAAAAAGTGTTATGATAATCCAAATAAATATTTGTGTTTGATAATTGATGGTATGGACCAAAAGAAAACACTTCTGCTACATTTTGTCCACACACCAAAAAATCTACAAGAAGAAAATTTTATTCAGTTTCACTTGGTTGGTTGTATGGTCTTTAATAGGAACATGTTGCCAAGGGTTTACTTCACAACTCCAAATATTCATAATGATGCAAATATTACCATAACTATAATCCATGATGTTATTTATCATTGGTCTGGTATTCTTCCTTAAGTTTTGTATTTGTAATTGGACAACACAAGCTGTGAAAATAAAAATCAAGTTCTTTTGGATATCTAAACATGCTTGTTCAATTGGGAATTTTTAAAAAGGTAAAGGTTAGTTTCCTTCTTGTTGGGCACACTCATGACCATATTGATCAGATTTTTAGTCGTTTTTTAGTAAAATTGAGGAGGAAGAATGTTGGGAGCCTTCCATCATTAATTGAATGTATTAAGAAAGCATATATTCAAGAGTTGATTTTTCATGTGCTGGAGGAAACTATTGACATGCGAAGGTTTATTTTAGGATCGCATGGTGAGGATAAGTGCATTGAACAACTTAATGACATTAGCTTCTAGCATCAATTTCGTATCAAAAAAGCTGATGGCAAAACACTGTTGCAGAATGGGGGTCGTCATCGGGTTTAGCCATTTTGAAGTCCATTCTATATCATCTAATATTTGCATCAAAGATAATATTATTACAATCAGTTGTTGGACTCAATAATGCACAAAGGCATAAGAGAGAGATAAATTATTCTGAATGTCTGGAAGAAATAAAAAAAAATGTATTAGATATACATATGACTACTTTGATGTTGTTGATTCAGTTTGGTGGGAGTATTTTTTCAAGGATCAAAGTGATATCATCTCAATATCAGGAAATGAATATACACTTTTGAATACTCCATTTATTTGGCCTCAAAATATGCCAAATGAACATGAGGAAAGACACATTGTTGAACAATAACAATCTCAAGGCATTATTAATTCTCAACAGGAAGAGGAAAGAGAAATATATATTGGTTCTAGAAGATCGCATGCACAACGTGTAGCCATGGAAGACCTTTACAGGGGTTCTGTGCAAGATGTTAAGGAGGGTTGCATGATAGCAGTATTAGCAAATGAAAATCCACTTGGCTATCCATTTTGGGTTGCGAAGGTTATAAAATTCATTAAAGAAAATGAAGATATTACAGATGTTGAGGTACATTGGTATGCCACAAGTACCCTCCCATTCAATGGTGTGTACAAGCCAGAGATGGTAGTTGATAAAAAAATTCACATAAAGAGAAAAAGAAAGGGTACAAATATAAATCGTCGCCACACAGACCTATTAAAATTGGAGGATGTTGACATACTTGTCTATGACTTCAATTTAACAAAGAGAGGAAACCTTTGCTTCAATACCATACACATTTTGAAGAAGTTGCTACAAGAAGGAACAGTGTCGAGATGGAAGTCTGCTGAACCTAGTCGTAGATCTAGAAGACTTTTGAAACCTGAAATGGTGGGCATGCATGTTGACTCAGATGGGGCTCTAGTTGATGAAAGAGAAGAATATGGGTCATCTTCATCTGCATCCAGTCATTCATCTGAAGATGTAGATTATGATGGTGTGCCAAATAATATGGATGGTTTTGAATAAATTTCTAAGACATTTTATGTAAATGAAGTTTGCATGGTAACTTGAAATAAGTATTTTGACTTCGATGATCTCACATGAATTTATGATTCATTTCTATGTTTGTTGGATTTAATGTTTTAATTAAAATAAATTCATGTATTTAGAGATGTTTGCATGGTAACTTGAAATAAATATTTTTGACTTCCATATGATCTTACATGAAGTTATTGGTCAATTCTAGGTTTTTTGGATTATATGCTTTAATGTATGTGATATTCAACTTAGGAAAGTTGATATTTTGATTAAAAGTAAATAAATATTAGAAATTGATGTTGATTTTTTAAATTATACAATGATATTGTCATGATATTATTTATTGTTATCATTTGGTATAAGATAGTTTTAAAATTACTAAAATTTTAATGCCTCATTAAAAAGAACACTTCATTTAGATGGTCGATTTTTAGGTTTTTCTTACAATAGGATAAGTTGTCTTAGGCTAAAATTTGAGAAGAGCTATAGTTTTATCCTTTCAAATAAAAATTACTCTTGGAATAATGAATCTTTCATTTACTTATTCATTTTTAAAAATTGTTTTAGTCGTATAATTTGTCCATAATTTTCATGGTTGAAATGTGTTACAAACTGAAGGTTTAATTACAAGGTTGAAAATTTGTCAAAATGTTAATGTGTTTCTGAATTATGATATTTTATCTTTAATGTTATGGTTGAAAAGAATTACAATTTCAAGGTTTTTTAGAGTCAAGATATTGTATCTTTAACTCCATTGCTAAAAATTACTCTTGGAATAATGAATCTTTCATATACTTGTTCATTTTTAAAAATTGCTTTAGTCATATAATTTGTCCATAATTTCATGGTTGAAATGTGTTACAAACTTAAGGTTTTTAATTACAAGGTTGAAAATTTGTCAAAATGTTAAGGTGTTTCTGAATTATGATATTTTATCTTTAATGTTATGGTTGAAGAAATTACAATTTCAAGGTTTTTTAGAGTCAATGTATTTTATGTTTAACATAAATAGTTGGAATTATCAAGATCTGAGACATGATATTTTATCTTTAACATCATGTCCGAAAATTCTTGGAATGTTACAATTTTTCAAAGTTTAGATATTTTATCTTTAACTCCCTTGCTAAAAATTACTCTTGGAATAATGAATCTTTCATTTACTTGTTAATTTTTAAAAATTGTTTTAGTCATATAATTTGTCCATATTTTAATGGTTGAAACGTGTTACAAACTTATGGTTTTTTATTACAAGGTTGAAAAGTTGCCAAAACGTTAAGGTGTTTCTGAATTATAATATTTTATCTTTAATGCTATGGTCGAAAACAATTACAATTTCAAGGTTTTCTAGAGTCAAGAAAGTTTATCTTTTACAACATGGATGGAAATAGTTGGAATTATCAGGATTCGAGAGATGATATTTTTATCTTTAACATCATGTCTGAGAATTGTTGGAATTTTATAGTTTTTCAAAGTCCAAATCTTTAACTCCATTGCTAAAAAATGTTAAAATTGTAACCCGATTTTATTTTTTTGTTCCAGAATAAACAAATTTTTTTAAGAGTGTTTTTTTTATCTATTTTCTAAAAAAATAATGGTTTTTACCTCCATTTGAACAACATCTTGAAAATTTACCCTAAAAAAAAACAATGTTTTGGAATAAACACTTTTCAATTTCGGGTTGATTTTTCATGTTTTTTGGGGTTTTTGGGCTCGAGTACCCATTTTGAGGTAATAGTTCCCGTTTCATCCGTAACTATGTCAGTGTACAATATTTCACTTGGGATGGGTGTTTGACACCCAGAAAACAAAACATGTGTACTGAAACAAAATGTTGTTCACTGTTGACAAAAATGTGAACTAAAGAACTGTACATCCTCCATTATGTAGCAAATTCATGTTCGCAGTTGATGCCACACACTAGTTGCAATCATAACTAAGTAATGCGGCCTATGAATTTCCTTGAATTTGCCTCTGTAGTGATGATGTCACGCCAAAATTTTAGTAACAGAGTACAAAGATTGAAGGAGAGCTTACTGTGTCTAATTTTTGGTTGCTCGCGACTTCACAAATAACCACAATTTGAAATCTCTGCAGGAAAATAAATAGAAATAGAAATGAGAGGCAAAAGGATGGATATGGTTGTGGCACTTATAAGGTGTGGCTAGAGAAATGGCATGGAATGGTAGGTGGGGATAGTGTGTCCACTAACACTAGCTTATCCTCCTCCATAAGTAAGGGAAGGTAACGCAGATGGTCCACAGACAGCCTACCTCTCAACACATACACACATGAGATTTACAAGATTTTACAAACAACAAAGAGAGAAGTGTCATGATTCTTTAATCATTCCTTGCCTTAATTTTGGGTTAGCAAGTCACATCATTTGAAAAATGAATGCTCTGGAATGTGAGTGAGTGAAGACGAGGTTGAATGATTTGAATTCTCCGAAAAAAAGAAAGTTGAAAGCAAAGTACTTACCAGAAAGTGGAAAAGTTTCCTTTCGTTTCAAGAATCTCTGCATGACTGAATCTAAATTCTACTTAAAATTTGGTCCACCATGTAACTGTTGGCATCATACTTCAACCGAAAAAAAGTCTGTGTTTGAATTTTATATGCAAGAAGTCATTTATATGAATTAATAAGCTAAAATGGATTATGGATATCTAATCATTTTGATTTAATAAGAATTTATGTTTTAAAAAATAATAATTATATTTTAAAAATTAGGCTATTCCGGGACTTCTGGATTATCTATATGTTTTAACCAACCTGGAAATGGTATAATTGCCCTCAAAAAGCAGTATGGTTCCTATTTGATTAATTAAGGGATATGAAAAATGCTACGTGTAACCTAAACCATGATTTCGGTGTTTAATTTTAATTTTTTTGGAAATATGTTTTATGAGTTTGTATATACTTAAGTTTTAAATTTTCCTTTTGGGTTGGTGATTTCTAGGCTCACTATGGTAGAGATATTGTAATATAATGTAATGGTAATATATTATAATAAAAGTCTAGATCCTTCTTAACCCCATATTTAGATATATTATAATACCATTCTAGATCCATACTAACCGTGAATTTATTAAGTGCGGAGAGCGATCAAACCTCTCGAGGTGAAAACCTCCTTTTTTACTACAAAACTTGACCGAAAATTTGCACTTCAAGAGACTTGATCCCTAATCTCTGGAGGTGCAAACCTCCTTTTTCAAAGCAAAACTTGAGGAAAGGTTTGCACCTTGAGAGACATCCCTCTTGATGCTTGATATATCTTAGGTTAAGATGGATCTAGGTGGGTTATATAATACTACATAATATCTATATTTATATGTATGCGTCTCTTTCTTATTCCTTCTCTCTCCCAATCCCCAAAAAGACACACTCTCTTTGTATCTATCTATCTATCTCTCTCTCTGTCCCTCTTCTTCTCCCTCTCCCTCTCTCTCTCTTCCACATCTCTCCCTCTCTCTCCCCTTCTCTCTCACATCCCTCTCACTCTCCTCTCTCCCTTACCACTCCCTCTCTTTCTACCTTTCTCTCTCCATGTCTTTATTTTTCCCTCCCTCTCTCTCTCCCCCTCCAACTCCTTTCTCTCTCTCTCTCTCTCTCTCTCTCTCTCTCTCTCTCTCTCTCTCTCTCTCTCTTAATTCCTCTCTCTCTCCTCCTTCCTCTCTCTCCCTTTCTCTCCCAACCCCATCTGCCTCTCTCCCCCTCTCTCTCTTCCAACCAAATCTATTACTATCTTCATCCCTCTCTCCTTCTCCCTCTCCCCTCCATATTTTTGTCTCCCTCTCTCTCTTCCCCTTCTTTCTCTATCTCTTTCATCTTCTCTCTCTTCCCTCCTCTCCTCTCCATCTCTCCCTTGTCACTACCTATCTCTCTCCACCTCTATCTCTATATACATGTATATATATATTATTTCCTCCCTCTCTCTACCCCTCCAACTCCATCTCTCTCTCTCTCCCTCTCTCCTTGGATATCTCCCCTCCTCTCTCTCTTACTTCCTCTATATCAATGAAAAAACCATATTTTGGATCAATCATGTCAAGGAAAATACAATTACAAAAATATTAAAAGAATCATGTACTATATTTCCTCTATTATTGTTCATCACTTTGCTTGCTTCCATCCCTTGGATCCTTAGTTAAATTGGATCTATGTTGGTTCTTAATAATATTATTAAAATTATATAAATTTCACATATTTATATATAAAAGTATTCTCATTTTTAATTGTATTAAAACCATGATTTAATTTCTACCGAAATATTTTTAGTAGTCATGAGGATAAAGGGTTGAAATATATCTCAAAAGTAATAATAACATTTTACCTCTAAGATTTAATTAAAAAATTGTTGAGTTTGGAAGATCGGATTTACCACAACCATTTTGTAGGAATGTCTATGTTTCAGGTCCATAAGTGGATCCATCACTAAAACCAAAAATCTCTATGGGTCCACAGGTGTATCCATATTTATGTGAAATAATTTATGGTTTTTGGTAATGTGATATTGATAAGAAATGATATTGGCCCATGATATTGTAACAAAACCTATTTACAAGTTAATAATATATGGTAAAGTGGGGTGAATATCCATTGTTAAGAATCTTGTCATATTGTTAGAAAATATTTTGATTGTGAAATAAGTTATGATTTTTGGGCATGTGATCTTGATAATCCATGGCATTAGCCCATGGTATTGTAGAAAAGAATATTCACATGTTCATAATATAAATGGCAAAGTGGATGTGAATATCTATGGTTAAGGAATGTGTCATATTGCTATAAAATATTTTGATTGTGAAATAAGTTATGTTTCGTGGGCATGTGGTATTGATAAGCTATGGTATTAGCCCATGGTAGTGTAACAAATCCTATTTACAAGTTAATAATATCCATGGTAAAGTGGGGGTGAATATCCGTGGTCAAGAATCTGATCATATTGTTATAAAATATTTTGATTGTGAAATAAGTTATGTTTTTTTGGCAAGTGTTATTATAAACCATGGTATTGTAAAAATACATATTTACAGATTAATAATATGGACCGTAAAGTGGGAATGGATATCCATGGTTAAGAATTTGTCATATTGTTATAAAATATTTTGATTGCTAAATAAGTTATGATTTTAGGGCATGTGGTATTGATCAGTCATGGTATTGTAACAAAACTTATTCATAAGTTAATAACAAAATCAAAATATAAAATATTGAATTTTATTATTTTATCACTTTATTTTTTTAATATTAATTGAGCCAACATTTAAATGCTTACATTTATCCCAACACTAGGGTTTGTATTACTTTTAATTTTCTATTTATTACTTTTAAGTTTTTTTATATAACTTTTAACATTTTATTATTAATTGAGCCGACAATTAAATGTTTACACTCTCACCCTCATATCACTTTTAAATTTTTATTATTTTTTAATTGATCCGACATTTAAAATTGTTTACATACTTACATTACACCCACACATCTATCTTATATTGGATTGTATAACATATCCACACAATAATGTTATGTTTGTAAATAATTTGATTCTATTTTAAAAAATAACAAATGTAATATTATTATTATTATCCAATTTTAAGGTCACGGCTAATCCAGACACCAAATTGGTGTATGAGACCTCCTTGTTTGTGGGACAAGGACCTACCACATCAAATTGGCATATGAGACCCCGTGTTTGTGGGAGAAGGACACAAACCCACCCAAATTGGTGTATGAGACCTCCTTGTTTGTGGGCCAAGGACCTACCACATCAAATTGGTGTATGAGATCGCATGTTTGTGGGACAAGGACCTACACCCACCTCCGAGGAGCGATTTGACTGTTAAGCCCAAATTGGTGTATGAGGCCCCCGTGTTTGTGGGACAAGGACCCACACCCACCTCTGCACAACGATTTGATTGCTAAGCCCAAATTGGTGTATGAGACACCCTTGTTTGTGGGACAAGGACCCACCTCCGCACAACGATTTGACTACTAAGTCTATGTAGGCATACATACTCTATCCCCTCTAGTTTTGAACCTCCTATAACTTCTTAGGAGGAAACACATTCTCTTAATCACAAGGCCCACTAAAGCTTATTAAGAAAAAAACATTATTGATTAGTTCCTATGTCTTATGAAAAAATAATTATAAATTATAAATTAAAATATTTCATCAAATATCCACTAAAATCTTAAACCAAAAAAATATGAAATTACATACAAATTGAAAAATAATAAATCAGAAATACATTATTACAGACAACTCAAACATACATTATTACAGAAAACTCAAACATCTAGGTGCTGGAAGATTAAGAAAACAGTGAGTGTTTAATGCCATTATTACTGACAACTCCAATATTTAGACGCTAGAAGATTAAGCAAACAGTGAGCGTTTAATGCCAATGAAAGTTATAAACACAAATGCAACACAAATGGCATCATATCACAGGTTGTGTGTATAACAATCCTATGCTTTTCAAATCATTCTAAAGAATCCTTTCATTGATTTTGAAAGGTCAAGTCATACACTGAAACAATTAATTTCATTGTAGATTCGATTATTATCGATAAGGGTTTGAATACTTCAAAATCACTGTAATTTTATAAATTCAATTTCTTAATTAATCATAACACATGGAGCGCAATAAGATTTTGTTTTTATCGACATTAAAGAATTATTTATTTTTTTAATTAAGAAAATTGTTAAATAATATCATCTTTAAAATTGTTATTTCCAAGGAAAAAGGTTAACTTGTTTTTAGTATATTTAATGATTATAAGTTGATGACTTCATGAACAATCCAAAATCTAAAGAGAAAATGTAAAAATATAAAAATCAATCTTAACGGATGGATAACAATGGTCTAATCCCACTCATACCTATTTCACTGGGGAAGCATGGGTTAATACAAGATAATGACAATAACTATTACCAATGTGGCAGTGGTAAGCAGATCAACTAATCTGGATTGCCGTCAATTTTTTTGGTAACCATAAATGCGGTTGTTTTTCGCCTCATATCATACATGTTGCTGCCTAGGAATGTTGTGAAAATAATGAAGACACTGATAACCTAGAAGAGTAATAAGGGATTGTGACATCCCATCCACATGGCTGGCATGAATTCACAACCTCCGAATAAAATTGAAGTGGTGAGATTTTTAAGTCGTAGATTCTGCCTGTATAACTGGCAATTGTTCTTATAAGCACAACAGTTGTTAAATTTCTACTATGTATATTATTAATTTTTTTTAATTTATTATTTTAATTAATTTTTTTTCATGATAAATGTATTTTAAACCACATAAAAGATGTTATCAACCAATCAAAAGTTAGAAAATTTTATTGTGTAAAAAATTTTTAAAAATAATTTTTTATTTTCAAATATAGATTTTAATATAGATTTTTGAAAAATATTATGAAAACTTTATAACAAAAAATATTATGAAAACTTTATAACAATTTTTTGTTTTAATAGAAGTCAAAGATTTTTTACCAAAAACCAAAAACAATATAACCATGCCTTCGGTAGGTATAAAAATAACTCCATGTTAAAATATAAATATCTTCAATTTTTATTTTCCTCATGAGATGAGCGAGAGCCAAGGTTTCTACATTTTCCTGATTCATGTCAAATTCTAGAGACTTTGAGAAGAAACTTGTTGCAAGAATTGTAGCTCGGGCCTTTGTTTCATATAGTGCCATGCTGAAAGTTGAATCTATTTTTCTAATTATTCAAGAAGCTCCAACCCCAAATAACATCGCAGATCAAGAATATTTTGATGATGAAATTTTCTTTTCAGATAAAGGGTTATAATGCAAATTAATATGTTTTGATTGTGTTTCTCTTATCTACATAAGTGGATCTTTGAATCGTGGAAACCCTTATCGTTGAAATATCTAATCATTTATCCTCTGGCTCGAGGTTTATTTGTTGTTGTTTTTGATAATGCCAAAGATAAACATAAAATTTGTGATTCTCGGCCCTAATTTTGGGGAAATGCTAGCCTTTTTTTTGCAGTCTTGGACTCCCACTTTTGATCTAGTATTAGTATCTATTTCCTCAAATCCTATTTGGGTCAGGCTTCTAAATCTTCCCCTACATTTTTGGAATCTCTCAATGCTATCCTCTACTAGAAATGTGTTAGGGAAATTTTATTGTTGTAGTCCAACATGAAAAATGTATTATAAAACTACTTAGGCATGAATTTGTGTGGAGATGAATTTCAGTAAGGGTTTTCTTACTAAAATTAATCCATTGGCTCAAAATTATGTGTGGGCTCAGAATATCAATTATGAAAATGTATCTTTTCATTGTAGAGAATGATATGAAACTCGACACTTATTAAAAAGAACTACCCAAATAATTTACAAAACAAAAATGAACCAAAAAATAACTAGATATCTATATGATGGGAGGGAGCTCAGTACAACCATTGCATGGTATATAAGGAAAAATAATTTTAGGATAAGGGAGAAGTAAAGGAAATTTAGGAAGAGAATATTAATATAGAGGAACCTTTGAAGAAATCAACAATTAGTCAAGAAGAAGTGTGTGGAGAATTGTTGGATTCAACAATAATGCAAGAACAACAAATTCAAGTGAAAAATGAACATCCCCCTGAATCCCCATGTAAAATAGTTGGAAAATCTATTTCTTGGGTAGATCAGGAAGGTAAGGAAGATATGGAAAATAACAAGCTTCATGCATAAAAGGATTCATTGGACGTAACAAAAATTGCATATTGGATTAACATGGGGAAAAAACAAAAAAAAATTCAAGAAAAACCAAAAGTTAGTCTAAATTAAAGTAGAGGAAAATGGAGTGTAAATGCATGTTGATTTTAAGATTTTTTTGGAAAATTTTTAGTTGGAAATTATTAAATATTTTTGTTTCACATGGTAATAGTTTGAGGGTTTCAATTGAGCTTTTGTGTTCAATCTCAACCAACAAATAACATTGACACTATTGAAGAAATGTAATGGTTCTAGGTTGGATCCCAGGTCTCTTTTTTAATAGAATTCTCATACCCCATTTCTTTGAATATATATATATATATATATATATATATATTATATATTAATATACATTCAAACAAAGTAATAAAATTTCTATGTTATTATATTATTTGTTTTATTAATTTTGTTGGGTAGTTAAGATAAACTTAGTCAAGTTACTGTGGTTCTTGAGCTTCAAGTTTATGAGAACCCCTATTATTGACCCATGGTATTCATGTGGAATAAAAGTGGAAATTAAGATAGCCTAGATCATCTTAACTTTGAATCTACCAAGAGATTTGATCTCTCTCGATGCTTAATAGATACGGAGTTAAGATGGATCTAGATTGGTTAATACTTTGAAGATATAATTTTTTAGAGTTACATAATTTTAATATATTTTTTAAATATATTAAATTATATTATAAAAATATATTTTTAAAGTAATTTTGATGGAATATATTTTATTTATAGGACAAACAAGTTTAATTTTATAAATAATTAGTGATATGAATAGTTTATGTATGTTAGATGACAATATAGTTATGTGCTATTTTTTAAATATATTTATAATCCATGTATTTTAGTTTTAAAAATTATTTTATGAGAGATTAAACTATGGTTTAAGTCCTAGAGTTATAATACTTATTATTTTCATTTAAGCCATGGTGAATAGGTATCATGTTTATCTTCCTAGCGCTATATTTTCCAACTGCTACAATAACATATATCCTTCTCCTATATAATATCAAGAGTATATCCAATAACTTGCTACTGTTACCCGAACATCAAGAGTATATGCAATTGCTACCATAATATCAAGTGTATATCCAACAACCCTTTGCACCGGAGACAAGACTTTGACATGCCAAGGAGAATGGTTTTACAAAATTCCAAGTGGATTGTGACTCCCAACTAGTCCTCAACATGCTTAAAATGTTAAATGTGTCCCCTCTAGACAAGAATCGTAAGAGTTGGTGACTTGAGATATTTTTTGCTCATAATTAGGCATTGGTTCAAGCTTTCCAACTATCATCACTTCTCATTCTCCTAGATCTAGAAATGAGGTGGTAGATTTTTTAGATAATGTGGGATGTTCAATGTGGGATGTTCAAATCTGAATATCAATATGGAATCATGCCTATAAGTTGTGGAGTGGTCAAAGTGGAGAGAACATATCCAACTCCTCCTAGCCACCTCTCCTTACATTAAAGAGGTGGGGTGGCATGGCCATCCCAACCCATGCAACCACACATTCCAACAACCTCATTAGTATACACTACTATGATGGAAAACATAACCTTCACTAGGAATTCATTATTTCCCTATTACAGACCCGCATTTGTTTGCATTACAAGCAAATAATCACTTCCACAGGTGGGATAATTCCATTATGGCCTTAACATTTCTAGTTTACCAGGAATTCAAGGAATTGGCCTCCTAAGAGTTGACCTCGTTGACAACTTCATCTCTATAAGAATTAGCACTAAGCATAAGGATGCAATTGTAAAAGGAATTCAATTAGGAATTCATGGTGTCAAGGAGAAATAAAGGGCATGGTCACTTCTTATCTGAGCCCACGGGGCTACTAGGAAATGGGTAACACTTCCTATGTTGAATCTTTATTAGACTTTAAGTTTGTTTCTCTCTACATGGTGTCATTTGGTGCTTGGTCTACAAGGAAACATGGTTTTGTTAGAATATATGTGATTATCTTGGTTTATTTGTTCTTTAATCCATGCCCAATGCCTACCCTTTCCTCTTCCCTCTCCGCATCTGATGCCTTAGGCCGTCCCTCCACTTGTTTAGGTCTAATCCTTAAATCTCTTCTCAAATTTTCCTTTGCTGAATCTTGTTTGTATTATTGGCTTTCATCTCCTTTGGGGGTTGTTTATTTCTATAGTTGGTTTTATATTAACTAACATACAACATTAGAGAATGAGATTTTGGTGGGATCTTGAGGTTATTGAACTTTAGGGAGGCCCTAAGCTAAGGCATAGGCCCAATCTAATGTCACCATATTCCACTCCTCCATCCCCCCAAAATCTAGGGTGAGATTCATCAATTTGAAGCCTTAACCACCAATGATTCCCATGCCTACTCTGACTTAAAAATCATATGTCCCCATTCTTAGTTTCCATTATGATCTGATTAGGATGGATTTTTAGGGTTAGTAATAGCTAGGACACAAGAGCGAGACTATGTCATCAATGGGACTAGAGGGTTTTGGAGGAGTCTTAGGGCGCAAAATATGTTGATATATGTATCATTAAAAGGTATTCCACATAATTTTGGTGTCTTAGCATGTGGAAGAGATGTCCACTTTAGGTGGTTGTTCATGAGGAGCAACTAATATGATCTCCTTCCAAAGTTTTACTTACGAAAAGTACATGAATTAACTTAAGTGATGAAATATTCATACTATATAAGAAACAATGTAAAATTAGAAATGGGAACTGATACTATTACCCGTTTCATAGAGATAGCATAAAAGTGACCCAATTTTGAAAAGGGGTGATGCAGAACACACATATTTCTTTTAGAGCATGGTTTTGACACTTTAATTTTTTTTATGTACATTATGTTTTAGAATGTTAGTGATTTGCATGCTGATTTAAAAAAGTAGTGATTTTGCATGAAGCCCTTTTTTAAAAGACCTATTTTTTTTATTTTAAATTTTCTAATGTATGAAATGTAAATAATTATGTTCTAAATTTAACAATTTTTGACACTTTAAATTTTTTAATATGTACTAAGTGTGGATATTTTTTTCAAATTTTACATTTTTTACACTTTAAAAAATTTTATGTCAATTTTTTTTTACATATATTTATATTATATATATATATATATATATATATATATATATATATATATATAATATATATATATATAAAGAGAGACAAAAATGTAAAAAATAAAATAAAATAAGATAAATTTCTCAAAAAAAATTTGGAAAAAAAACTATAAAATAAGTAACTAAAAATAAGAAAATTTTAAAAAAGCATAAAAAAAATTCAATAAATAAATAATAAAAAATGAAACAAACTAGATTATAAAAAATGCCAATAAAAATCTTTAAAACTATTAAAATCAGATTAAAAAAATAAATAAATAATAAATTTTAAAAACATATATGTATTTAAAAAAAAACAAAAACAAAACAAAAACCTAAAAACATTTTAAATTTAAATATATATTAATATATATATATATATATATATATTGGATTTAAAAAAAAACATATATTTTTCGATTTTAAAAAAATAAAAAACTTAAAAAAACATATATTTATAATTAAAACTTTAAAAAACATATATATTTATGATTAAAACTTTAAAAGACATATATGCATGTAGCTCCATCGCCGAGGGCCGCACACCCATGGGAGGTGGCTATTCGATTCTAAGAATCGGATAGCCACCCCCACAAGTGATAGGGCGATGGCAATCTAATTCTGAGAATCAGATAGCCACCACCTGACCGCCCATGAGGGTGTAGCCCTCGGCAGTGAAATTCCACGCAGCTCTGCCACCCAAGGCTGCACCCCCACGAGCGGCCAAGCAATGGCTATCCGATTCTCGGAATCGGATAACCACCCCTCGACCACCCGTGGGAGTGGCTATCTGATTCTCAGAATCGGATACCCATCGCCCAACTGCCCGTGGGGATGGCTATCTGATTCTCGGAATCGGATAGCCACCGCTCGGGCATGCCCCCATAGGCAGTGGCTATCTGATTCACGGAATCCAGTAGCCACCACACGGCCGCCCGTGCGGGTGGCTATCCAATTCTTGGAATCAGATAGCCATCGTCTGACAGCCCATGGGGACAGGGCCCTGGGTGGCAGAGCTACACACATCTCCACCTCCCAGGATCGCGCCCCCACAAGCAGCCAAGCGGTGACCGATAAATTTTTTTTAAATAAAAAATAAATTGTGTTAAATATGTTAATTGTATTAAAAAATAATAATTTTAAATGTTTTTTTAAAATATATTTGTAAAATATATATTTTTTTAACATTTTAAATGTTATTTTAAAAAAATCAAAATATATTTAGCTTTTTTAATTTTAAATGTTTTTTATTTTTTATTTTTTTTAAATCGAAATTTTAAATCAATGTCAAATTTAAATTTAAATTTAAAGTTTAATTTATTTTTTTTATATAATTTGAAATGTTTTCTTTTTTTTTAAATTAAAATATATTGTATTTTTTTTTTATTTTTTTTTTTAATTTAAAAGTATGTATATTTTTAAAAATTTCAGCATATTTTTGTTTCTAGGGTTTTTTTTAAGGTTTTTTTAGATGTTTTAAATAGTTAATTTTTTTTTGTTAATTTTGTATTTTTTTAGTTTTGTTCATGCTTTTTTAAAAATTTTCTACTTTTACTTACTTAATGTTATATAATATATATATATATATATATATATATATATATATATATATATATATATATATATATAATATATATATATAATAAGCTATTTTTTTAAATATGGTTTTTTCTTATTATTATTTCTTTATATTTTTTTTTATTTTTTATTTCTATCTTTTGGTTTTTTTTCAACAACTTTTATGATTGATTTTTTTTATGTTTTGTTTTAATACATATTTTATTTTACGTTTTGCTATTTTTTTTTTAACTTTTATTTTGTTTTTTTCATTGTTTTAATTTTTGTTTTTATTCTTAATTTTATGTTTTCATTATTCTTTTGAAATTTTAATGTTTTTCGGAGCCATGATAAAAAAATTTACACCATTATTTCAAAATGTTGAAAATTTACCTTAGAAAAAAAAAAGTGTTATTCCAACATCAGCAATTTCATTTTGAGGGTGTTTTATGCACATAAAAATTCGGTTTTACTGACATTTTTTAAAAATGTTGAAAATTGATCCTAAAAAAAAAGTCATCATTCCAATATCAACACTTTTCATTTTCAGGGTGTATTTTTGCACAATATTTAAACAAAAAATTCATTTTCACTACCATTTTTAAAACATGTTCAAAATTGACCCGAACAAAGAAAAACATCGTTCTAGTATACACACATTTTGTTTTTAGCATTGTTTTTCATGGTTTTTCGAGGTTTTCTGGCGAGAGTTCCCATTTTGAGTTTATAGTTCCCGTTTCAAAGTTTACATTGTTGAGATACTAATTCAACATCGGTCCACATATACTAGAATGAATCAATTCAATACCATCTTTAGATATGGTGTCACTCATTGGAAAATTTTCCTTAGTAAACTTCCCCAACACACATCCCTTATACACATCATCGTGCTCCATGCTCACCTCTAAAACACCTGCCACTATCTCCTTAAGAAACATAAGTGCCCCATGATAGATATGGCCCATCCTCCTATGCCAAAGCTCTCCCTAATCTTTTGGATCATTGCAGCTACTCACTAGTGACTTAGGGCACAAAATCAATGGGCCCAAAATCTTGGAGCGTTTAGGCTGGAAAATAAGAAATGGAACCCACATAAATTTGTGGAAATACAACCTATCATTTTTCATGTTAATGGAAGAGTATGGAAATAAGGGAGCTAGTAAACATGATGAAGACAAATGGATATATAAGGTTTATTGACATATCACAATGGAAAAAACAAGGACAATGAGCAAGATGGATTCATCCAGATCTTCTTGCTAATGTATATCCTTAGTGAGATATTTTAATAAACTAATTTAAAGGTCTAGCTCCATTATAAATTTCAAAAATTGAGCAATGAACATGGATGGGTAGCTCAAAACAAAGATACTCAATTAAAGATGCTTATGATCTACTAGAAAAAAAGTTACCACACCTAGCAACAATCAAGTTGTGATATAAAATATCCATGCACAAGAACGAATTATGCAAAATTAATATATTATCTTAGGTAATGATTCATGGAAAAATTCAGATGGTACAGAACCTTAGAAGGAGGAAAATGCAAGGCTCACTGAGGTGTATCCTACGCCTATCTTGTGGAATAGGAAATTCCCCTTGTATTTAGGAAGTGTTCATTCACTTTGGTAGTCTCGCAGTAAGCTCTAGAGAAATTTATAATCATTGAAATCATCCCAAATAGTTGGGAGGACATGTTTGATTTATGGAAAAATAAAAATATGTGGTCAAGAAAATCCTCATCAGTGTCAATGCATTGTTGGATGGAACTACCCAAATACTTGTGCTAAGAAGTATGGATATCAAGAAACAATGTCATCTTTAATGGTGAAAACCCTAACTCATCCTCAATTACAATCAAAGATTTAAAACTTCTATTTGAAATCATTACAGCTCAAGGATATAAAAATTTTGACTTCAAGGAGCTATCTCCAATCGAAGAATATTGACTCAACTTAGGCACACTATCACATCATGCTAGTAGATTTAATTCTAAGCCAATCATCCCTAGAGCATTTTGTATAAGAATGGAATCTGAAGAATTTATATAATGGAGATCAAGCAAGGAATACTTCTTTATTTTTTTATGGAGCATCAAAAGGTAACCCCATGGTGGCAGGAGTGAGAGGTATATCCTTTTCCCCAGTGATTAACGAGAGTTACAATATGCATGGGGCTTGGGTATCACAACCAATAACCAAGATGAATATTTGGCATTTTAGTAGGGTTTAGAATTAGCCATTATAAGAAAAATACACATATTAATGGTCTTTGGGAAATTTCCATGATAGTGATTCAAAAAATGACCAAACTCAAAGAAAAATGCAGCTCCTACAGTCCCCTAGTAGTGCAAAGGATTTCATTGCAATTAAATAATTTTGAGATAATAGAGTTTTATCATGTCAAACAACATTTGAATTTTGTTGTAGATGAGTTGGAAAGAAAAGGAGAAAACATGGAGCAAGGTATGTTGGACCAAGAAGGTTAAGTAATTTTCAAGCCCCTTCCATGAATAAGGATATTCTCAGGAAAACCAACAATTGCACAAAATAATAAAGGATGGTGGGAATCTTTGTTGGAAAATTGGTTATCGTAATGGAATATTATGTTATCGTATCTTGATGGTGGTGAGCATCTATAAGATAAATCCCATAGAAAGATGACCCTCCATTAATATTGATAGAGGATTTAAATTTCCATTTCACACTCTCTCCTAGCACCCAAAATTACACAATAGCATTCAACTCAACAATTGGTGTATAAGTGATCGCATTCATGATTGTGACTAGAGAACATAGCCTTTAGTGTTAAATTCCCCATCTGGATCAACACAAAGCACATAATATGAGTTAATGTATGAATTATTGTGTAATCTCAGAGAAGCGACAGAGATAGATTGTTCATACAACTCTATGAATGAGTCGGGATATCTTCCTTTCGTCATTTATAGGTCATTGCGATCTAGGAGATTACGATTTCAAAGTAGGTCGCTCTATATATCATTCACATGTAATATACAATGACATAGTTCAGGTGGGTTTGACATAATGTAGGGAGAATTTGGTGTAACAACAATTCTTAGTCTAAACATACAAATGGAGATTGATATCTAGTTTTCCATTCTCAATGAGTAGGAGAAAATGGACCATCAATTGGATCAACTAACTAAGACAATGGAATACATCTTATCTCTGCTCAATCGTATGTTGATAAATTTTCATCGATGTAAAAAGGTGAATGGGCCATCATTTGTTTGATGGTTTGTATGCACAAACTAAATTAATTTTATTGCAATGATTTCCTAAATTGATATCCCTAGTCATGCCATTTCTTTTATAGGTGACACATTTTGTGGGTCCTCCTAGTTGGAGAGGTTTAATTTTTTAAGACTAATTCCCCAAAGATGGGTTTAGCACCAACACATTTTCCCCAAAGTATTATGATGCTATAATTAATTGATGCCCTAAAGGAGGGTCAAATTTTATAATTTAAAGGTCCTAAAGTCTCCTCTAAGTGATTCAATTCATCCTCTTCAGATCAGCTTGGAAAATTTGTTTTTGTTGGAAAATATTCTATATATTTATGGAAAAATGAATGATTATGGTAGCTTTGGGTGCAAAATGACATAGTAATTTTACACTAGGTCAGCTCTAGCAAAGGTGGTGTTTGTTCATGGGTCAATTTGGCCCCATTATAGGTTGCGTCAATCATTATAAATATATCCAACTCATGGGTAATTGAGGTAAGAAAGTGAAAATCATCTAAGGAAAAAATAGAGGTAAAGTAATGTGAGGTTTGAGTTTCATAGAATATTTGGAGAAGATCAAAATTCAAAAAGGGTATTTAAGTTACTTTCTATATTCATTTGTTGTGGTAATTTTTCTTCTCTTATGGCATCTATTTGGCATACATAAGGTAGATTTGTGGCCTTGCTCACACAAACTTGTCGCCTCCCTAATGTTTAGAAATGAGGTTGTTTACATTTTAAGGTTGATTTCTTTTTACATAATAATTATTTGTGAATATTTGTTGGCTTCTTATTAACATTATATTATTCTTTCATCAAGAAATTACCAAAATGACTTTACCTTTGAATATGCCTTGGTCCTTCAACCAGACAAACAATATGTTCTTCCAATTAGACAGTTACTGTAAATATAAACCAAATTTATTTCTTTCAGCTCTTTGTTTGTTTTGCATGCATGAAATTCATAATATGCATTAATTTTTTCCAATACATAAAATTTTATGACTTCTTAATGCCCAAAGGTACCATAAAATTAGAGTTGAATCTTTGATCTTTTGATCGGAATCCAACCCAAAAAGTTAGTGTGTGGGAGGTGCGGAAGTGTCGATTCCCCTTCTACATGTTCCTCCTTCCACACGCATCCCCACTTCTACACCTCTGCACATATTCACCCTCCATAAACTTCATTTTTATAACTGCATCCTGCGCATGACATAGAAATAACTTATAATTAAACCTTCCAATTAGTATAACGTAGGGGTATTGTTGTAAGGAATTAATTGCATATATCCTTCATCTAGGTATAATATAATTAATGATCAGGTGTTCTAGCAATATAAATATATTACTCTTGATCCCTAAATCATTATATGAGGGAACAATTTCTCACTGCATAATTTATATATTATATTCAATTATCCTTATTGCAGTTAAATTGTATAAGTGAAGTCATTGGATATGAAACTAATTGTTTTCATACTTGAATATACAGTCTCATGAACATTCACAATATTTTTACCATTGTTTTCTTTAGTGGGGACTCTATTCCCTTCTCACATTTAAGAGTACTAATAAAGGTGTTCACATTCAATTCTTGGTGATCATGAAATAAACAATTTTCCTTCAAAAACGACTAAGCCACGGACTATAGAAACATAAAATGCATAGACGTGGTTAGATTATGGATAAAATTGGTTTTTTCATGCAAAATAAGAGGATTTAGCTTGAAAGAGTTATCAATATGAACTTAACTAGTTGTGGTTATATGCAATGAAATCCAATCTAAGTTGAAGTGGTGCATCATACGATTACATTATAGAATAGTAATTCAATGGATTCCCTTCACACCAAACAAATTACCCTTTTCATTTTTGATATTGTAATATGTTTCTAAACATTCAAATTATTTAAATTATTTACATTTCACTAAAGTCTAAATTTAGATAAACACAATATTTTTTCCATATATAAAGAGAAAGTGTGTATGGTTGAGTTTAATGGTTCAAAATATGTGTTTTCTTATCAAACATCAAAGATCATGAGTTTAAATTTGGAGCTTAACATATTCTCTGTATCATTTTGAATTTAAAATTGTTTTAGTTACTTTTATAGTTTAAAATAATAATGCTAGCTTATATATATGCACGTTTAATTTCTTTATTTTTATAGATTAAATTAGCATCCTTAAAACTAATTACAATAATATATTTTTAAATTATTATTTAATAATATATTTATAATAATGTGAAATTAATACATATTGTGCAGAAGAGGGTATGTGTGGGAGAACCTTTATCTGCACACATCCCTGCCTTTATATGCTTGTTTTGTGATAGAAATTAAGGGAGAATAAATTATTAATTTTTTCATTGCATTTGTGATATTCCTGTCATATTTTATTCATTCACATATTTCATTATTGGCCAGTCATTTTAAAAGGAAAAATATATGTGAATGTATCACAGGCCCTGAGTATAATTTGCATTTGAGTAAGAGATGAATATGTGATGAAGTTTTTTCTATTGACTTCCTAGCATTTAACAATTTTACCATTGTGCACTTAATATTCATACCTTGTTTGGGAAGACCCTAAATCTAATCGGTGTTGACATGGATGGTTGTTTGAATCCCAAAACAACTTAGGAGGTAGTATTGGTCATTGGAACTAGTGGTTTGGCGAAAGCCTCAAAGGATCCTGATGGACAATCAGGTACTGCTACATAATTCAAGTGGTGGGAGCCACATTGTACATGAGGTAGTTTAGTGGGGTTAAATTCCCTCTCACTTCATAACCCATTGTGGCATATCCACCATTCATTATGTATGTGAATTAATGATGAACTAGAAAGGAAATAGAAACCATGAGGATAACTGCAATTTTGGACCCCAACTCTCTTGTGACGTTACTGGGCTACCCTCCCCCCCCCCATAATCAATAAGAGTTATAGTTCTGGCATGAAAGGAATCTCATTGTTTAAATATTTTGATAGAACGAGAGACAAAATGCAAGAACGTAGACACCCCCCCCCCCCCCCCCCCCACATTAACATCACAAGGGGAGGGTCCTTGTACTCAAAACCATCCATTGATTAGGGTGGGTTGATCAAACACGTCAAATCCATGCCAAATAATTTTCAACAAGAAACAAGGGTAGGTTCAAACCGTAGTGAAGTAGCAAAAATTGAAATACCAGTAGCTACTAAGATATTGAAGCCACAATTAAAGTGATGGTCTCTTTGTTGAGTGTTATTTCAGGATATTGTAATCACTTGGTTATGGATGAAGCTATCCGTATGTGCTTAAGGGAAATAATGAAGAATCCTAATAAAACTAGGATTAATTTTCTAGGTTATCTATCTCAAAGTATACATTTTCACCTTAGCATTGTGGCATCTTTGCAGTTATTTAGACACATCACATATCTAATGCATCTAGTAGTGTTTTTTATTCAGAATATTGTGAAGAACTATTCTCAAGTAAAGGAATATTCTTAGGAATTATACCTAGACAAAATATAGTGTGGTTTTGTCAACTTTGTAGATTGTTTCCTATTTCACATTCAAGAAAAATTACTTGATAAAGCCCCCAAAATTAAGCCAAATGATTTCATGAATATTTTACAGTTAACAAAAGAAACCAGTATAGTGGAATGGCATCTTTTTGAGAATTACGCTATCATAAGATTCTATGTGTTTGAAGGTCACCATATTGTTTTCCAAAAATTTCTTTCCAAAATTTGTTGGGAAGGATTGCGCAATCACTATGTCTAAGGATTGTGCAATCACTATCTCTCAACTAGAGATGCACTATCTTGCTTGCTTTGAAGAAGTGTGCTTGTGAAGACATTAAGAGTTGGGCACATGAACACAAGTAGTTCGACACTTATGATTCCTAAAGGAAGACTTAAACACCTAGGAAACATGACCAAGCATGAAATTAATGGCTTAGGATGAGGGATGACGTGATCATATGAAGGCTCCAAAATTTGAAAGTAGGAAAAATTTGGAGGGTGTTGTAGTAACAACAATAGTGTCAATTGACACAAACATTAGAATAGGTTAATCACATTTATATGTTTTGGCACAAGTCGCATATCATGGATTTGGTCCAATCATAGATCAACTCTATTGTTTCATGGGACCTACCAATGTGACTTGTAGCTAATGCTAGGGGATGTAGTCGTAAATCTCATCTGTAGTTACCATTTACAATGTAAGTCATATATTCGAGTTACAATGTCACTGTGGACAAAACTTGTCATTTGTGATGGGATAAGACCAAGTCTTGTCATAGTTTACAAGCCTTAGTATCAATGGCACCTCCAAGTTTTAGTCGCACTGTAAAATACAAGCACAACTTGTGACTAGAGGTGGGAGTCTTCCAAATTCATTTTTATTTAATTCCTTAGTTTCACTGCTGACAAAAGTACAATTTTCTATGGAATAAAAGGGTAAATGGGAGATATAGGCACTTCTTCATGAGACATAGACCTATGAGTTGGCTCAATGGTTTGATACATAATTAAGCAATGTGATGGTTACCAATAAATCATTCAATTCAACTCATGAACATAACAAATTCCAAGAAAATGGGCTCATGCGATCATATTAATACAATTTTGTGAAATGGGGAATTGAAATGCTAGATTTTTGAATTAGATTCAAGACAACACCATTGTAGGAAGAGATGTGGGCGTAAGTTTGAAAGAACATAAGTTGAGACTAAGACTCCAATGAGAATTTGGGTTCTTGTGCAAGGGCATGACTCAAAGAAAGTGTCCATGTCTAAGCTAAGTGTATAAGTGATAGGGAGTAAGGCATGCATCAAATATTATAAGTATGCATGGTTGTGGGAATGAATCGATTCCATAGCTGATGAATAGGAAGAAATACAATGATTCCATGTGAGGAGTCACATTTTGGAAGCATTTGTTATGTTTATTGCACATGATGATCATGGAGAAATAAAAAATCATAGATGCAATGTCTAATGAGAAACCAACTATGAGTCGAGGATGTGAATTGTGATCTAGAGGGGTCACAAGTCGCAGTTGTAGATATTAGTGGGAAATTAGTGCCATTTAAATATGTGACATGTGACTTAAATGGTGTATTTCTTTAAAGAAGGTTGCATGTCACATTTGTTTTCACAATTTTAGATCACATTTTCCAGCATTAGTGCAGGTCACATTTTTCAACAATAGTGTGGGTCGCATATTTTTTAGTGAGTTTCGTTACACATTATGAATGCAACTTGAAATCAAGCAATTTCATTATGCTAAACACAATGTAAAGAAAATTCACATCCAAATTTGAACTCTCCTACAATAACATTCTTCAAGGAAAATTTTGTTGTATCTGGCTATTGATCATCGCAGTGGATATATTTCCTTGTGAAACCAAAAATTGCTAAAGAACTTTGACTTGAATTTTCTCTTATAAATATAAGATCCATTATAAGGATTCCAAATGTATAAACATCACAAGCTCTGACACTCTCCAATTACTATATACGTATATTATTATCAATATAGGATTTTATTTCAAACTCTGATGCTTTACGTGAAGCCTTCCTAATACGTGTAATCTTAGATGCATATTATTCAGACAGAAACATGTTTGATGAATTGAATTTCCCATTGAAGAGTAGTGAGGGATTGCATGAGTAAGTAAGATAAGCCATAAGTCGTTCCAATTGTAATCCTCATTCTTTGCTTTTAGGAAAGTTGTTATTCACAATAAAAATTTTCATAGAGTGATCCATTTGGAGAAAACTATAAAACCAACATCCTATAATTTCTCTTGACACTACCCAATCAAATTTATCAAATTCTTATGGTGTAACCAAGATAGTAAATCTACCTTAGATCGAAATCCTTTTCTATGTGGACTCATTCCCAACCAAGTCTTTGAATCTTTTTATTGAAAACTCTACGCCATATGAGAAGATACCTTTGTAAATGTAACTATTTGAGCTTATCTCTATAATATTACTGAATCCTTCACAAATATATTCTATCTCCTTATAGGTGATGAAATGGACACAACCTTTATCACTTCCTTTATGGTCAAAATACTCTTCAATATTTGTATGGGAGAATGGAAGTATGGATGTATGCATTCTATGGTGAAACATGCAAATGAATTGAAATAAAATGAAGAGAATGCATGTGATAACAATGAATAAAACTAGCACCTATGATTCCACAAGTTCATATGTCCATCATTTTATCTTCCCAACACTATTTTCCCTTCAATTTATGCAATGAAATAACTTTTGACATATATTCTTATAGCAATGAAGTCTTGCTCTTAGACCTTTCACAAGATTCTTTCTATTTCTTCTTCCTTTCTTCATTGATATGGACTTGCAATAGTTATCACAACTTTTGATTACTAGGGCCTTGAGACAAATGACTTAACTGGTTCAGAGTAAGGCTCAACTGTTGAGACAATATTCTTCTCGTATGGAATTCCAAACTAGAAAATGTAATAGCGTCATCCCATTCTAATAGAAACTACTTCCCATAATGAGCTACTTCTAGTGGCAATAAGACTTCTCAGTTGGTTGCAATTTGATCCAAGCACTACGCATACAAAAGACACACATAAGCATAACTTTGAAAATTTCTTAAAACCCAAATTTCTTTAATATACTTAAGCATAAATGGAGAGGAAGTGTTGAATCATTCTTTACAAAATAAATGAATGTAAAATATTAGAAACACTAATTCTAATGATGAAGCTAGACAAGTAGTTATAGATAGTGTTCATCATGAGCATACTAGCATTTGTAGCCTCTATGACATGATTTAACCATTAAAACTAATAGGGATATCTGCTAAGCCCTTCAATTCAAGAAAATTTTTAAGGATGGAAATATATCTTAAACTTTAGAGACCTAGGCAAATCTTACTAGTCCCTAATATGAAAGTTATAAAATATTTAGTGTAAAAATGTTAAAATTTATAATGATTGATATATATATTCTCTATATAATTTTGGCAATCTTTAAGGTAAAATAAATTTATACTATAAAATTTGGAGAGATAATTTTTAGAAGTGATAAAAATTGGCGTATCTTTTTTTGTGGAAAATGCATTAAAAATTAGCCCACCTGCGAATATTAGCCCCTAAAATTTTCCCTTCTTGAAATGCACAAGTGGACCCAAAATTTATATATACAATATAAAAATTTGGGTGGTATTGTAGTGGCTACAACAGGTAGATCATTGGCGTCAACTTTACTTTGCAGCCAGAGCCTTGGAAAACATGAAAATATTTTTTAAACCTCATTTACCTAGCAAATTTGGCATAGAAAGGCGAGACCATTTGACCTAAGGATTTATGAATTGATCCTGTCATACTTCCCATAAGAACTTAAAACATATCCTTTGAGCTTGTTCTATCAAACCATTAGGAATCTAGGCCAAATACATCAAATATATTAGAATAGATTTAAGAACATATTTGACTGAGATTTGTATTCATACTCTAGAAAGCCAGAGGAAGCTCCATCAATTTAGTATTTTCTCCACTTTTTTTATCAGCCACTTCCAATCATCTGTTTTATAGATATTTGGCTATAGATGAAAGCCCAAATATTTTATACCAACTTCTACTTATATACCTTGAAATGGAACATAGAACTAATATATTAAATCTCAATATCATCCAAATTGAAAATGGAGATGGAATACTTGCTTTCATTATTAACCATACCCATATCCTTCTCGAATAGAAGAAGGATTTCCTGAAGGTTTTGGAAATCTTTGACCACAACATTGCCGAATATTAGGACATTGTTGACAAAAAGTAAATGAGTAATTGATAGTGCATGTGTAATAACCACCCCTTTAAAATCACCCCTCCTCTTTGAATCCTCAAACATACGGCTAAGGCCTTCAACAACTAGTAAAACAAGGAGTAAAGACAATGGACATTGTTCTCTGAAACCACATTGAGAAAAGAAAAAATCTGAGGCAGAACCATTAATTAAAACAAAAAATGACAAATACATCACACAACTCATAACCCAGTTGATAAATGGGACCTTGAAACCAACATGATTTAGGAGGAGTCTAATAAAGATTCAATTTACTCAATTATATGACTTTGAGAGATCTATCTTTAAAACTTCCCTTTTGGCCTTCAAAATTTTTAGACTATGAAAACACTCTTGGGACACCCCTATGGCTTCATGAATATACCTCCCCTTGAAGAACCTAAATTTTTCCTGAGAAATAAACTTAGAAATAATAGGCTTTACCCTTCAAGCTATAACCTTTAAGATTACCCTGTAGACACAATTACATAAGGATATAGGCCTAAATTCCTCAAAACAATCAGGGTTGTCAACCTTGGGTATTAAGGATAAAGTTAGAGTTGGAAACTAGTAAAATACTACTTTCCCACGTCAATTCATTTAAAACCTTAATGAATCATATCCCAAAGTGTCATATAAATTTTTAAAAATTTCAACATCCTAACCATCAAGACTAGGACTCTTATCCTTTTGAAAGCTAGAAACCACATATTTTAGCTCATCTTGAGACACTTCCTACATCAAGTCCCTATTATTACAAAAATTGAGATCAAAATTCTATGGTGGTGTAACAGGTGGATCACCAGAGATGGAAGGTTGGTTCAATACATGGATTTCCTAGAGGTGATTCATATATATTGGGCATATTTAGCTTGGGTACCCTTAGGAACTCTCAATAAAATAAAATAAAATAACTTTGAGATGTCATCGGGATGGGAATCAAGAAACAAGACCATTTTCTTTAATAGCATGGCCCTTTATAGAAACCCCAGAAGCATTACAAGGTTGGGGACTGAAAATCTTTACTTGTTTTCCAAAAGCATTAGTAGAAAAAGGAGCTTGGAGGATGATAAAAGGCTTTGGTATTTGGGCCCAAGTAATGGTAAAAAAATACATTTTCCCTTCCTCAACATTGGAATGGATCAAAAATCCTATAAAATATGTTCAAAATGGTTCCATAGTATGGAAGGCCATTATAAATTCTTTTTATATTAAAGCACAAGGCCTAATATGGAAGGTAGGATATGGAACACGACTGTTAATTTGGAAAGACCCATGGATAGGTCATTGGAACTCACACATCCTTCCATAAATTCTAATATAATCTCTTAATGAAAAAGGAATTTTCTATCTCCATTAGGTTTCAAGCAAGATTAGGTTCCTTGGAGAGCAAACATGGAAAGGAGTAGAAGTGTAAAACTTAGATGGAGAATTGGAAAATGAATGGTCAATTTACATAACCTCTCTTTAACAAAAACTTATCTCCCTCTTGCCAACATAAGATATTTGATTATGGTAATTATCTCCTTTAATATCCTATACGCCAAAGTATGGATACTTATTGTTAGGTCAGTAGCAAGATGCCCAACCTCCCCCTAGTGGTAAAATTTTCTATCGAAATTGAATAGCTTACAAAAGATTAAAAAAAAATGTGGATTTTGCTAAAAAATAAACACATACTTTCGAAAACCTTCGAGAATAAACTTTCTGTGGGCCAAGTAAATTCTCACTCTGCCTTGAAGAATTTGAAATGATCCCACATCTCTTCATATAGTGTCCTTTTTCCAAGACTATGTGGAAGGAAATCCAGAAAATAGGAGGGGTTGAATATACATGGAAAGGGAACACTATTAAAGAATGCTTAAAATCTTGGTTTGATCAAAATCTATATATATATATATGAAAAAGAATATCATGATATGATTTTTTATGCCCACACGCATAATTGATGCTCATTGATGTAAATTTAATTTCCCATTGTCCTTTAGCCAATGTGAATCCTCTTTTTGAAAACTTATATGCTCCTTTATTTTAATTCCTATATATGTGTGAGAAAAAATATTTGAGAAATTCCTTAGCCTTTTAAATAGGGAGAAGAGAGTGGTTTTTTAATCTATTTGTTCCTTGCATCCATTTTATCATTGGCATTAAATATCCATAAAAATGAAAGTCGTTAATTTGAAGGGATGCAACAAGTTGTAATATTAATTTGAGTGGATACGGTTCATTAAAATTATTTGGTTTTATTCGAATGCTGCAAGAAAAGGAAAGGTAATGTGAATTAGATATGTAGATGAGTCCTTCAGATCCTTCATCAAATAATGCCCGCAAGATATATTTTTGAATAGAAACTTCAGAGTTATTATGTTCATGCTAAGTATTCCATTTGTTTGGAAGATAATTATGGAGAGTAATGCTATTATATACTTCCATGATGAAGGATTGGAGTTGGTTTTCAAAAATGACATTGTTCTTTTTTAGCGATATTCCCCGATTTACAACCAGAGGGGGTGCTTTATATTTTTCCTTTATAATATATAGATAGATAGTACCTATGATCATAATTACAGGGATAGTTACATTATGTCACAGGTTTTTTTAGAATTGTATGGCTATTTTAGCACATTCACGGGTTGCTTTTCATAGTTTTTGAAGGAAAAACATGAAACAATAAATAAAATAGTTTTTATTTTCCAATTTTCATATCAACAACCATATGTCTACAATGTCACCATATTTATTTTGAAAGGATTTTTAACTATGAAAACTCTTTAGTTTTCTCTATGTAAAACAATACTATGGCGCTTTGCAATATATTTATGATTTTCTCTACAGATGCTCCTTCAAGGAATATTAGTGCAATGACGAAAAAAATCATTTTTGGATATTAAGAATGAAATATAATGAATATACACCATCTAAAAAATCTCCATGGTCCATGAGCTAACTAAATTCTCTGACATCTACGAATAATGTATTTTATTATGAATATAAATAAAATGTTTTTTTTTTCCATACACATTTTAAAAAACTTAAATTGGATTAGATCTATTTTCGATATAAATCTATGAGACATAAAAGAGATAAAAATTTTGATACTTAATTTTTTAAAATACGAAAATTTGCACTTAAAATTTGGTCCACTATGTAACTAAAGGACATCACACTCTAACCAAAAAAATGTCCATACTGTATAATATAATATGTTTGAATTTTATAGACATTAATTATCTATATTAAATATAATTTATGTGTGAATTGATATTTCAAAACGAATATTTATTTATTTTTTTAACGAGTAATGGTTTTTATATTAAAATCAAAAATAAGAATTAGGTTTAGAATCCATACAAAATGTAATCAGTTCTAGGCCTTGAGAGACTAGAAATATTCAAAAATGAAAAATATTACATCTGTATAAATTTTTAACTTTGGATCTAATAACACTTATGCTATAAATTCTCAAAAATATTCCTAACAAAATTACATATCTACAATATTTTGACAAAGTAAAAGAGGCAGAGCTACATAATTAGGGAGTTGAAAATCTACCTTACATTAACACTTTTCACACCTCAGCTCCACCCTCCTCTGCTTTGTCTTCTAGCTCTAGTGTGCATCATGCTCGTTTCCTCGAGTGTCCCACATGGAGTTCCAAATAAACCATACATCCCGCACCCACCTTCTTTTTCTTGTTTTCCAACTTTTTAAGATCAATTTCCATCTTGTCCATATTGTTTTCCAATGTGAGCTTCATGTTTTCAAACTTTAATTACAAGAGCTCATGTTTCATTTCCAATGTCACCACATGAGGCTTTGCTTCCAATTCATTCAACATGTTATTTTGGTCCCAACACTACTCCATAGATCTCACTAGCCTCTCTAATGGATCATTCATTGGATCTTGAGCCTCGTCAACAATTTCAAGTTGCGAGAAAATATTCACAGTCACAAAATCCCAAGGATTGAAGCCATAAATATATCCCTAAACTAGAAGCTACATTCTCTCCTAAATGTCAAATGTCTACATGTCATCTTCCATCCCATTTTCCTCCAGCTTATAAATTCATAGAAACAACCTCTGCCATTATTTTTAAGGCCATAGGCCATGGGCATTAATCCATGTTTCCTCCAAATCCATGGCATCATCCTAGTCAATCCTCTTTAACTCGCCAAATGAACAAATCTAGATACAGATAAGGTTGTTGAATGAATTATCTATACATCCTAGCAATAAGCTTCAGTGGGCTTTAATTGTACTCCTTCCAATTTCCACATGGCTCGCTATGCTACATCCTCATGCAACCACCTGGGACTTGAGGTCTTGTCATTCCTCATATATTTATGGTCGTCGGCTTGTTAGGAGTGCATCACCAGAATTATATACCATTGATACTTTGATCCAAAACACCACCATCCTTGTGAACAAATATGATGGCCACAAAATAGTCTAATGCTTATATTGATGGCAATGCAAAATGAATAATATATTCATGCCTTATTTTTTAAATTCCTTGTTCTGACAAAGCTCCTCTATTTGCCTTTGCATCAACCAAATAGCTCATATGTTGATATACATGAAAGAAGTCAGTTGCCTCAAATTGTTGAATTTTAAGAGTGATAAGTCGGAGAATTGATGAGAGTTTCATGGAAATTGGCCCCCTAGCCTTCTTACCTACTTGGCTACCAAAATTGAGTCTCAAATGAATCTGATATTTCATAGTTATCACATTATGTCTAGCTCGAGACCTTTCCAAATAGCCAAATATTATGCTTGGTCGTTGGTCATGATGTTGATACCCCATGCAATCTAAATTTCTATTTGTTCATCGATGTGAAGGATCACTCCTACCGACCTTAATAATTTATATTTATTAATAACTTATATATGTGTGTGTCTGTGTGTGTGTCTATATAAATATATATATAGATATAGATGATCTTTAATAATTTTTGGATCATTTATATGTGTTTGAGACTTGGATATATAATTCTTACTTATTAAATAAATATTTTTCAATTTGTTCAATCTCTACTTGTTCGTCGATGTGAACAATAACCCCTCCCACTCCTACTGACCCTAATAATTTATAT
>APFE031589405.1:105348-117942 GCA_000404065.3 Pinus taeda | reverse complement strand
ATGTGAAAACATTTAAATTAAAAAAGTAAAATAAAATAAATTAGTTTATATTTATCTTAAACTTAAATTTATCAAACATCTATAGAGTTCAAATTTGTTAATGCTTAAATTTTATGTTTTTAAATATGAAAGTATTTATACATGATAAAAAAATCTACATATTAAGAAATTCTATTCTTTTTGTTTGATAAATTTGTGTTTAAGATGGATCTAGGTTGCTTTTATAAAATCTTAAAAAACGATATAAATATTGGAATTAAAAAATTTGTCAAAAAAACTTTGAAGACCTTTTTAAGGGTAATTTGAATGATTTATTTAGATTAAACAATAATTTTTAAGACTTTGTCCTTTGGTTTGTTACCTATTCCATTTTCTAAAAGCTTAGATATAGTGCCACAATGTGACCATGTATATGGAACATATATTTGTGGGCTATAAAAGGATCAACAACCTAATTTAGCATATTGGGATAAATATATATGGTTATTTTAAGATAAATCCACATGCTATGTTAAGGCATGCGCACCCAATGACTACTTCCTGGAGAAACTAATATTTCTTTTGGAGGCACTCAACATTGGTTTTTAACCTTTGAATAAAAGGTCAATTTGAAGAATTTGAAGTATTTTTGCATGAGAAAATGTTTTTATGGTATTAAATTAAAAATGTGACATTATAGGAAGTTTCATAATGATAATATGTATTGTCCAAGTTGAATCATTTAAATTTTTTTTTCCATGTATGAAAATTAAATCTAAATTATTTATTTTGGAGGGAAACATGAATTTTAAACTTTTAAGTTAGATTTAAAAGTTTATAAAAAAAATATAAGGGATTCTAGATGTCATCAAATATATGATATACTATAAAACTAGTTTTTAATGTGTTTGTGTATCATTTCTTTTAATTAAACGTTTTAGGACAATTTTTGAGTTAGTGTTAACACAACATTCATAGTACCAATGAGTGAGTTATGCATGCACGAAGATGATTAATTATAGATTTCATATGAACTTGCATTACAATTTAAAACCCTTAAATTGTCATTTACAATGTAGGGCATGCAATTTTCTTAGTTTTAGGACATGCACATCAAAGCACTGATTGGAAAATCCCTGGAGGACAAATAAGACACTAAAAGGAATCTTTCTCTTCAACTTAGAACCATCCAAGCAGAAAACCAAGAGATCCCTTCAAAATCAATGAAATGGCCCCTCAGTTGGATTGAATTGAGGCCAAACTCTCCAAGATAAAAGGCATAGCTTCACCTTACACACTAGCAGCAACAATTGATGTTTCAACATCCAACTAATATGTTTCATGGCACTTCCTTTATTGTAGCATCTTCTCTTAGGTTTGGAGATTCATAGTTATCATTGAATTTAAGAAGCACAACTACCATTTTGATGCACTTATGCTTATGCAATTACATGATAGCATTGGTAAACATGTTGAGGCATGGTATAGATATAGTGTTTTTTGAGTTATATGTGAAATTTTGGACAAACGAACTATATTTCCACCATTGTTTTGGCTTCCCAACTGGTAGACCATGGTCAAAACACATATGATTTACACGTTATCTCTTGAATGATAAATACACTACTAAGCTTACCAAAAAAAACACTAAAAAAATTTTGTCTCCAATTTTAATTTAAGGGAATGGTATTGTAAAAGAAAATTTATGTATCATATAATAAGCTCTATTTTATATAATGAGACCCAAATTTTCCTCCAATAACAATCATTGATGTTGTTGTTGTTACAAATAACTTTAATCAAAGTATAAATATCAATTTTGATCAACAATTTAAATAAGATTTCACTTAGTTATTGTTGAAGTATATGGAAATGCAGTCTTACCCTATGAGAAACAATTGCAACATTGGTAGAGTTTTTCAAGAGGCAAAGGAAGCGTGGGGAAAAAACGAGCAACCAGGGTTTTGATTTGCTACGGGAGTCTACATCCATGGAAGGATACAAAGGAGGGAGCTCTTCTCCCTCCTACAAGGAGGTCGTGGCCAATAAGGGCAAGAAACCCCTAGAAAAAGTTAGAAGATTTATGGAAGAAGGAAGGAGTAACATGGAAGAGGAGGAAGAGGGGGCCAAAATAAAGGAGAAAAGTAGCACTAAAGACAAGGAGGAAGATGACAAAAAACATGAAACAAAAGAGAAAAAAGAAAAGGGACCTTGTAAACCCAAAGCTGAAATAACACCCAAAGTAGTTTTAAATGATCCTGACCTGCAAGCGCACAGGGGTCACATGAAAACCTATGCAATCATCTGCAAATTCATGGGACTATGGCCCATAGAAAAAGGTTTACAAACATGGATCAAAGACCACTAGAAACCCAAAGGGATCATTGATCTACACCTTGGGTCAAAGGGTTTCTTTACCGTGGTGTTCACAAATATTGAGGATAAAGACAGAGTGTTGAAGGAGGGCCCTACTTCTTCACAGTAGCAGGTCTCTATATGAGGCTTTGGAAGATGAACTTTGTCCCAAAATGAGAAACTTTCACTTCAGTCCCGGTCTGGGTAAGACTCTATTCTCTACCTCTTGATTACTGGCAACCTAAATCGTTAGCTGCTATAGGCAGTAAATTAGGTAGGTTTGTCAAAGCTTCAGAAGCTACTAGAAGAGGAAAATATACTTCCTTTGCTAGGATATGTGTTGAGATGGATCTATCAGGAGCTCTTCCGAATGAGGTGATATTAGAAGTTTTTGATGAAGAGTGGGTTCAAATAGTGGACTATGAACATATTCCATTCAGATGTCATAGATGTCGTGAACTTGGGCATCTTCTCAAAGACTGCCCTCTAGGTAAAACAAAGAATAAAAGCAAAACTAATACAATGAAAGACCCAAATAGCTTTCACAAGGTGGTACATAAAGGAAAAGGCAGTAAAAGAGGGCAAAAGCTACAGCAAAATGAGGGACAACAAGTTAGGCAGAACCAGTTCCAAGTTCTTGAAGAGGATGAAGAAAGAACAGTAGAAAATCAAGCAAATGAAGGGACTATGAGAGGGAAGGAGAAAGAAGGACACCGTGAGAAAACACAGGAAAATGGTAAGCAGAAAGAGTTAATGATGAGTGAGACAGAACTAGAGATGGTCCAGGAAATGAGCCAGAGTGAAATGGATCTGGAGGAAACTAAGCTACAGGAGATTCTGGAAAGGGAACACCTAGATCTGGAAGGGTTCTTAATTCAGGGAACATCTGGTGGGGTATAATCGTTACCTCAGGAAGGGCTCAATAGAATACAGCAATTGTATTTATGGAAAACTCAGGAAAAGGGTTCAAATGGGGAGAAAACAGGAACAGCCTGAGTAGCGAAGGAGTGAAAATGATAAAATCTACTCCAGGATTAGCACCCAGAAACCCAAGAAAAAAGAGAGGCAGAAAAAAGCAGAATGAGCTATTGATGGCATGTGGAAAGCTCATGATAGATTCAGGTAAGATGAAAGATCTTACCAGCTAATCCTTTACAAATATTTAATCATGAAGTTTATTTCTTGGAATATTAGAGGTCTAGGTAGTAAAAGAAAATAGAGATTTCTTAGCAATATAATGAAACAGGTTGCTCCGAATATAATTTTTATCTGGGAAACGAAATGTCCCATTCAAAAGTTAAGACAACTACACAGTAAATGGCTCAGTAGGTTTGAATATCTAGAAGTTAAAGAAGAGAATATAGTAGGAGGTATTCTCACTCTTTAGAGCCCTCAAAGAATCGACATTATTGATGCCGAGGCTGCAAGGAATTATTTACCAGTAGTGATTCAGCTTGTAGGGGATAGGAGTACCTACATAGTCACAAATGTGTATGGCCCTCAAAGGATAGAGGAGAAACTCAGGCTTACAGATTCTCTTGTGAATCTCAGGGAAAGACATGCCAGAATACCCTAGATCATGGGAGGGGAAATATGATAAAATCACTTTTTGAAAAAAAGGTGGAACCAGAGCACTAAGTAAAGAATCTTTAGAATTTCAAATCTTTACAAATAATATGAAACTAGTGGATATAGAAACAAACAATGGCCTCTTCACTTGGAACAACAAGAGAGGAGGGGAGTCTCAGGTAGCATATAAGTTGGATAGATTCATTATCTCTAAGGATCTCATGCTTTTAGATAAGGAAATAATTGCAAGTGTTATTCCCATTGGAGGCTCAGATCACTGGCCAATACAAATGGAGATCCAGGGGATAGGTACCCCCGAGAATAAACCTTTCAGATTTGAGAATATATGGCTTTCACACCCAGATTTCACTAGTAATATTGAAAAATGGTGGGTAGAAGATCTACAAATTCATGGAACTAGAATGTTCCTGCTTCATAAAATATTAAAGCACATAAAGATGAGGCTCAAAGATTGGAATAAGAGAATTTTGGCAATATTTTCGTAGAAAAGAAATTGGTCGAAAAGAAAATGCAGGAACTCAACCAAGCTATGATCATAGAAGGTTTTGATAAAGACAAAATTGATCTAGTGGAGAAACATCATCAAGATTGGGAGAACTTGTGTAAACAAGAGGAAATATTTTGGAGACAAAAATCTAGAGTCCAATGCCTAAAAGAAGGAGAGCGTAATACTATATTTTTTCACAAATCCACCATGGCGAATAGAGCACACAACAGAATTTCTTCAATAAAAAGGGAGGACGAACAGCTTCTATAATCCCATGAAGATATAGAGGCGGTGTTAGTTCAACACTTCCAAGAAATAGCCCAGGAAAATAATCTAGAAAGATAACATTATATCAGGGACCTAACCAAGCATATACCTAAGCTGGTGTCTAGAGAAGACAATTTCAATCTCAACAGACCAGTGCCTGAAGAGGAGGTCAGTGAGGTTCTCAACGACATGCATAATGGAAAAGCACCAAGCTCGGATGGCTTCAATGTAGATTTCTTCAAAGCTTGTTGGAATATTGTTAAAGAGGATATTTTGAATGTGGTGGAAGACTCCAAGATGAACAGAACCATCTTGAGAGCGCTCAACACCTCCTTCATCTCCCTGATCCCTAAACAGGAAAATGCACAAACACTAGATAGGTATAGACCCATAGCACTATGCAATGTGGTATACAAAATAATATCCAAGGTAGTGGCCAACAGACTCAAACCTCTACTTCCTTCTCTGGTTTTGGGGGAACAATCAGGTTATGTTGAAGGAAGACAAATTTTGGATAACATTGTTCACACTCATGAAGTGGTTCACTCATTAACCAGCACAAGGAGAGATGGTATGATCTTGCAACTAGATATAGCAAAAACTTACGACAAAGTGAACTGGACCTATATCAGGAAAGTGCTGAAGGCATTTGATTTTGATCACGAGTGGGTAAGATGGGTCATGGCCTTGGTAACCTCTTCCATCTTTTCAATATTGGTTAATGGCTCTCCTTCTGACATTTTTCTTCCGTCAAGAGGGCTGAGGCAGGGGGATCCACTTTCTCCCTTTCTCTTCATACACATGATGGAAGGTCTGGTCTATCAAGCATGCTAGAGTTATGGGAAAAATTCAAGGTCTTCCACTAAAGGAGAATGGTCAGGTTTTGACACATCAACAATTTGTATATGATACCATGTTACAAGGAATCCCCACAGTCAAAGAGGCTCGGGCGTACAAACAAATACTGAATGAATTTTCCATGGCGTTAGGTATGGAAGTTAACCTCTCCAAATCCAAAATATTTTTCTTCAATACCAATATTTCTATTTAGAGAAATATCTCTAGAAATCTAGGCTTTCAGAGAGATTCCCTCCCTTCAAAGTATCTAGGAGTTCCTCTAACTACGAAACGCTTGCACAAGAGCATTTGGGAACTTTTGACCAACAAATGCAGGATAAAGTCAAAAAATGGACGATCAGATCTTTAAATCTGGTAGGTAGACTCATGCTGACAAAGGCGATGCTCCAATAAATTCCAATTTTCATGCTATCAGTACTACCAGCCCCTAAAGGAGTTTTGCAGCAATTCAGAAACATCCAAAGAGACTTTCTCTGGGGCAAGGAGGAAGCTAGAAATAATTGGGCCTTCGTCTCTTGGGAAAAGATCTGTAAACCCAAGAATCACGGGGACCTAGGCTTAGATGACCAGAAGATCCTAAATAATGTTCTAGGGGCCAAACTCTGGTGGAGTTGGGTTAAAAACCCCAAGGCGCAATGGGAAAGCATATGGAAAGAAAACTATTCTAGCTCTTGGCTTCACACTAATCTCATAAGAATGTCGGGAAATATAAAGGGATCTGCTATCTAGAATAAAGCCTAGGAGAACAGAGGCTTAGTACAAAGAAACAGCTTTTGGGAAATCAGAGAAGGAGACCTTGCTCTTTTCTGGGAGGACAAATGGCAACAAGAACCAACACTGTTAAAAGAGGATTTTTTGAACCTTAAGCATGAGACTAACACCCAAGGTTTGATAAGAGTGAAAGATTTTTGGGATGATACCCACAATACAGGAAAATGGAGGATATGGGAAAACATATATTACAGGAATGATAGAATACTGAAAACAAAAGCAAAGGCTCTTGGAAAAATGTTGGAAAAAAGGATGATCTTGGTTTCTAAAGGGCAAGATCAACTGAGATGGGGGAAAAACAATGAAGGCATCTTCAATATTGAGGAAGCAAAAATTTCTCCTCGAGTTGGGTTCCCAGGCTCCGAACAGAACCTGGAAGAACCTTTGGAGACATCAAGGATGGATGAAGATCAAACTCTTCATGTGGTTGGTTCATCACAGGAAACTCTTGACTTGGGACAACAGTAGAAAGAGGGGCATGCTAGGACCTTCCATATGCCAACTCTGTGAAGCCCAAGAGGAAAATATGGAACATCTTCTCAACAACTGTAATTTCACCTATAGATTATGGGATGCTTTTGCCAACATTTTTCAACAGTCTGACAAGGACAAAGAGAGTATAGCTAACACCCTAAACAGATGGAGGAGAAAAGTTTTGGATAATGAAGTTCTCAACCTAGCTTGGTCTCTCCTAACAAGTTTCATTATTTGGAATATACAGAAAGAAAGGAACAAGAGAATATTTAAAAATGAAAATAATCCCACTCTTCGCCTGTTTGATCAGATCTTAAAGCAGATTAAGGAGATGGTCAATTCAATAGTCAGGAATCTTCCAAAAATCCTCCCTCGGGAGTAGACTTATGAACTCTCAAGTTGTTAGGCATGCAGGGGATCATCCCCCCAAGCCAGAACAAAATAGCAAACAAAAAGGAATCTGAAAAAGAGTACTGACAACCTCCTCCAAGAGGTTTTTTGAAATACAACATAGATGGAGCCTCAAAAGGCAACCCTAGAGTAGGTGGTTTTGGGGGGGTTCTACAGGATGAAGCAGGTAACATCCTCTCACTCTTCCATTGTCATTTAGGAAGAGCCACCAATAACATGGTGGAATTAATGGTGATGGAGCAATGCTTAGATTTGTTGAAGCAGGAGAACTACCATAATGTGATCATTGAAGCCAACTCTGAGTTAGTTATTAACTTGGTAATAAGAATCAATTGCGGATCAAAACTGAAGAAAGTCTCACAGCATTGGAATTTAATCTAGATTTTCCAGAGAATTTAAAATCACCTTCAGGGGCTTAACTAAGTCACGTTCAATCATGTGCACAGAACAGCTAACAAACTGGTGGATTTCTTAGCCAACCAAGGAGTTAGCTGCAAGGAGAGCAGAGTTTGGACAAGGTGGCAAGTAATGCCACAAGGCAATCTGAAAAATCTCAGTCATAACCTAGCGGAAGAGGACAAAGAAGTGTTTCAGGATAAAACTAAAAAGGAAAGGTCTTAATGATCAATTCTCAGCTGGATTCTCTCATTTTGGTCAAACATGTAAGTGGAAGGTAGATTAGGGCGAGCTTTGGCTGCACTGATAATATCAACTTCAGGAATCAACGGCATAGGCCAGGCGGCTGGCTTTTTTGGAATAAGATCAACATAAATCTTGGCTGCAGACTCTATAGTCAAGATAAGGAAGAGTGGAACGGTGTGCTCAGTATTCCTGAGGGAAAGAATGGGGTTCAGAATTTTTCTGTTAGCCTTTTCTCCTACGGTTTCACCTTGTGGAAGGAAAAACTACTTCCTAAGTTTTTTTTTGGCGATCACACCATTCTCAAACAAAAGGCAAGTTTTGTTAATCGGAAGCAATTCCACACCCCTTACGACACGTGGAGGAGGGATGGTGCGGTAAACTGCCCTCATCACACGGTAAAGTTTGGGCAAATTAGTAGTGCAATATGGATCTCGTACATTGGATGCCGCATCGTTAATCAACGATCAGAAATTAGCATACAGTTTGGTTGGGGTAGTGCACAATCCATTACGTGGCTTCTTAGAAAGGTTAATTTTTGTCGAGTTGGAATTCTAGCCTTTTGCAGTAATTTTCCTCCACTCCCTCCTCGGGAGACAAAACCGCTTTCCGAGTGGTTTTGGTTTGTTCACTCCCCTCTCAGAAGGAAGTTGTTTCTGAGTTTAGAAAGCAACCCCATACAACTTTTGACACGTGGCGGGTGGCCGGGTTTGAAAACCACCTTTATCGCAAGCTACAATTTGGCATTTTGGGCCATGCGATATGTTTTTGGGCTGTCAGATTTAGATACAGGGTTCAACGATCTGGATTGAGCGTGCGGTTGTGTGGGGTCAGGGAGTTAAGTTTAGCATGTCTTTGAGAAGTGAATTTCTCCTCCACTATTGGATCTAGATGTGATTTGGAAGGTCAAGATTAATTCAGTTGGGTTAGGGTGTCTTGGTTACGGCTTTGTTTGTTTCATCATTAACCCATCTTCCCTTTCAGTCCCTTTTGGGTTTATTTCCCAAAGGCTTTGACGGGTCTTTGTTTGAGGTTGGGGGTACTTGCCTCTGACAGTTAGCAACCTTGTTCTTGGTCCACATTGTCTGGTGGACAGCTGTAAATTATGTAAATTATTTTTGGTTTAATGGTTATAGAAGAAACTTCTCTTGCCTTAGCAAAAAAAAACCATTACAACATTCATCTCTTAAAACCTTGGATGCAACTTTAAGTCATAAAATAGTTGAAAAAATGTGCATTTCATGAATAAATGGATAGAAATGCAACTATAAAAATAAAAATTAAGGGCGTTTAGAAATCTAAACTATAAATTCTACCAAGCAATCATTAGGAAATTGCTTAAGGTCATTTTTATTGAATATAAAATTGATCATGTATATGAAAGTGACATTCTCGGTAGAATTGGATACATCACAAGCAAAGGTTATAGTTAAGACTCAAAAATTGAGGATGTTCTTGACAATGCAAATGGAATACTTGAGAAAAATTAATCATTTTGCAAGATATTTATAGTGATTTTATGCTTAGGAACACGACTTTGGTATTTATTGAATCAAGCATGAGCGTTATGGTGTACTAAAGGATTTTAAACCAACATTAGTTTTGAAGGAAATGGATATGTGTAGTAAAGGCACTAATAGTATGATTTTGTTTAGAGATAACTAATGATTTCAAATAGAGTTAGAAGGAAGCAAGTAAATTGATAAATTGCATCCTTTAAGTCGAAATTATATGAAAATAGGTCTAAAAAAAGTCATTGAAGTTTCTTTCTAACTTGGCATTGATTCTCGTGTACATTAGAACTAAGTTAGGAAAGTACCCAAGAAAGCCATGATTAAGTTTTAATCGCTTAGAAGAATTCAACAATTAGTAAGCTCTGATAGGAGTTAAATTTGATAGAGTTGGAAGTTTTGAAAGAGATACAAACAACTTAAATTTATTTGGAAAGAAAGATAAATGTCTAATATATTCTCATGGGGTTTGAATTTAGTGGAGAAAGTAAAGTTAAAAGTTTAACAAATTGCTTAGATTTAATTAGCAATCAATTAGGTTCTTTTTTCTATTACCATTGGATGGCTACACCCAAATTAGATCAAATGTTGGCATTACATTATAACTGAGGTTGGCTCCAACAAGATTGATTAACAATGTAGGTTTCATTTCAAGGGAGCAAGATTGTTATGGAATGAATGATTTTAAGCCCTTGTGAAAATGAATGAAGTTATTTTTCCCATGGGAATTGGATGGCTCAACACAAATGAGATCAAAGGTTGACATTACATTACAATTGATGTTGGCCACACCAAGATTAAGTAAAAATTTGGGTTGCATTGCAAGGGAGCAAGCTTGTTAGGGAATGAATGAATTTAAACCTTTTTCAGCAAGCTTATTAGGGAATGAATGATTTTAAACTCTCGTGAATGGATTAAGCTTTCTCTTCCCAAATAATTAGATGCTCACATCTCATCATTAGTTTTGGATTTGGTGGAGTTCCAAGCATTATGAAAAGCCTCAAATGGCTAAGATTCAATCCATGATGTCCTAGAAGATCTAATAAGGTTCTTCCCCCTCAATATTATGAATAATGATATTGCATATTCAATTAACAACACCGAGACTTTAGATTGAGTACCATGTGAGCATATGATACATGCCATGCCACACATAAGAAGTGACCAAACATGTTATAACACTAATAAGAAGAAGCCTTATGACCAACATCTAAGTTCATATAAAGCATCAAAAACATAATCATTACTCATAACTTGTTATGGCACTAGAAAGAGGTCATATAACCAACATCCAAATTCATATAATAAACCTACAAAACATAAAAAAATAAAATAAAAATAAAATAAAAAATTAAAAAAAAAAAACATAGCCATTGTAATGGCTTCATATCAAACAACAAATCTATTTGAGTCTCAAATATTTGAATATATTTACCGGTAACAACATGTTTAATTTAAAAAACTTACTTTTTTTTTTTTACTTTTTCATTGTCCACATCCAATTATGCAAACGTTTCTTTTTCAGATTATTTTCATTTGTATATATATTTTTTATAATTCTTTACCCATTTGTAATCAGTCCAAATTTAAATTAAAATAATAATAATAATAATAATTAAAATTTAATCAGAATAAAATAAAATATAATATAATAAACCCGGCAAAGATAATAATTAATCTTCCTTTCAATTCGAAGAAAAATTTAAACATGGAGGAAAAGAGTTGGTGGTCTTGTTGCTAATAATGTTGATTACACAATATGCGTCTTTTTGTATGACTTTGTCATCTTAGCTTCAAAGCATTCATGTGTACCAACAAAAAACATATAACATAATTGTTGACTTTGAAGTTTCAATATAATTCCAATTACACATTAAACCTGGTGTCGTATGACTTTGTCCTCTTAACTTCAAAGCATTCATGTGTACCAACGAAAAACATGTAACATAATCATTGAAATATTTTTGAAAGCTGAAAACAATATGTGTCACTTCCTTTTCCTTTCACTTTGGATGGGTGTTTGATGCAAAAAAACAAAACAATAAAACATGTGTACAGAAATAGAAAGAAAGAAAATGGTGCATTTAATGGTGACCTCAATCAATGAGTCATCTCCCATGAGGATGGGAGGTCTTTTGCATGCATCCAAAGAGGAATATACTTCCTTTACAGCAGCCATATGATGTGATGCACCAAAATCTATAATCATGCATCAGGGGAAGAGTTAATTGCAACTAAAGCATGAAAATTGTCACCTTTCCTGTGTGGCAGATCCTCAGTTTTCTTCTTGGCGCCTTGAGGGATGTGGTCCCCAAGGTTGTGCCTCTGAAGGATTTATGCCATTTAGTCAATTTGTTTCTTCATGCAAGAGGATTCCGGATGGAATCCTCAGTGACAGAGGTGCATTTGTCTCCTTTCTTCGCTTTCTCATTTCTAGTGTCGGAGGAGTCATTGAAGGGCTTGATGTACCCTTCCTTCTTTGGATGGGAATGTGCTTTTCCCTTGTATTTTTGATGGTAATTTTTCTTATTTGAATCAGATCTGTGATTTTTATTGTGGCTTCCATCATGCACAACAAGTGCATGCACTTTTGGAGGTTTGATTTTCCCCATGCCAATGAGTTTATCTTGCTCAAAAGTGAGGGACTCCATGAACTCTTTGAGAGAAGGCATAGTGTAGGATTTACCTGTTGCGAGCCTTACTGAATTAAATGTAGACACAAAGACGAAGTATTCTGGTCCAAGCTTTAACATAATAGAGAGAACTGGGCGACTCTCCTCCTTGGATTTGTCAATTCCACAACCCTTGAGTTGCAGCAATAGATCATTATATTTGGTGAAGAAGTCTTGAATTCTATCATAGTTCTGTGGATCCAATGAGAGTAGCTCCACTTCAAACAGATGTCCTTTCATCTCATCCTATTTCTCGTAGAGTTCTTTAACCTTTTTCCAAATCTCATTGGGAGTATTGCAAGCAGATAGATGAAACTGCAACCCTTGGGAGATGCACATGCATATGGATCCGTGGGCCTCATCCATGCGGTTGAGGTACTTGGATTTCTCTATGGTTGAAGTAGGTTCCACTTCTGCAGCCATGGTAATCCTATACAACCCTTTCCGATGAAGGTATCGAGCCATTTGGTCCTTCCATTCGTGATAGTTGTATGGTATTAGGATCGATGCTTTGGAAAACTCCATTTTTCTATCGATCTTCGATCTCCAAGCTGTAATACCTGCAAAATAAAGTACTAGT
>APFE031589405.1:20083-103139 GCA_000404065.3 Pinus taeda | reverse complement strand
ATATAAACTCTATGGTAAATATTATAAACCCTAAAATAAGCATGGTTGACCATTGTTTACCATAGTTGTTTACCATGGTTCATTTTCATATTGAGAAAATCTTTGTCACAGTGCGACATTGGGCCATGATTGACCATGACTTATTTTCATGTGGAGACAATCTTTGTCACAATGTGACATTGGACCATGGTTGATTCTCATATTGAGAAAATCTTTGTTACAATTTGATGTTGGACCATGATTGACCACGATTATAAACCCAAGATATTTGTATTAAACCCAAGGATCCATATTATAAATCTTATTAATAATATTATATACTAGGAATATGAACCCTTACGTTGATAGACCCAACGAATTAATATTATAAACCCAACGGAATAATAAACCCAAGGGGTAAATTTTAAAAATATGAAGTATTATAAACTCAAGGGAATAGTATTAATTCAAGGGATTAATATTATAAACCCAAGGCATATAAACCCTAAGATAAATATTGTAAACCCTAAAATAAACATGGTTGACCATGGTTCATTTTCATATTGAGACAATTTTTCTCACAATGTGATGTTGGACCATGGTTGGTGATTGATGAGCATGACTGATTTTCATATCAAGACAATCTTTTTCATAATGTGATGTTGGACCATGGTTGATTTTCATATCGAGAAAATCTTTATCACAATGTGAGGTTCGACCATGGTTGATTTTCATAGTGAGAAAATATTTGTCACAATGTGACATTTTACTATGGTTGACCATGATTATAAACCAAAGGATTAATATTATAAAGCCTATGGATAATATTATACCCTAGGAATATCAACCCTTAGATTAATAAACTCAAGGGATTGATGTTATAAACCCAAGGGAATAATAAGCCCAAGGGATTAATACGAAAACCCCAAGGGATTATAAACCATTTTCAACCATGTTGGACCATGGTTTTTCATGATTATAAACCCAAAGATTTATATTATACCCAAGGATTAATATTATAAACCATCTGAATAATATTATACCCTAGGAATATCAAGCCATAGATTAATAAACCTAAGGGATTGATATTATAAAACCAAGGGATTAATACTAAAAATCCAACGAATTATAAACCTTAGGATAAATATTATAAACCCTAGAATAAGCATGGTTAACCATGGTTTACCATGGTTGATTTTCATATTAAGACAAACTTTATCACAATGCAATCTTGGACCATGGTTGACCATAGTTAACCATGAATTATTTTCAGAAGGAGATAATATTTGTCAAAATGTAACATTGGACCATGGTTGATTTTCATATTGTGAAAAACTTTGTCACAATGTGACATCGGACTATGGTTGACCATGGCTATAAACCCAATGGATTTATATTAAACCCAAGGATTAATATTATAAACCCTATGAATAATATCATACCCTAGGAATATGATCCCTTAGATTAATAAATCTAATGGATTGTTATTATAAACCCAAGGGAATAATAAACCTGAGGGATAAATTTTAAATCCTTAAGGTATTATAACCCCCACGGATTAATATTATAAACCTAAGGTATATAAACCCTAAGATAAATATTATAAACCCTAAAATAAACATGGTTGACCATAGTTCATTTTCATATTGAGACAATCTTTGTCACAATGTGACGTTGGACCATGGTTGACCATGGTTGAACATGAACGATTTTCATATCGAGAAAATCTTCGCCAGAATGTGATATTAGACCATGGTTATAAACCCAAAGGATTTATATTAAACCCAAGGATTAATATTATAAACCCTATGAATAATATGATATGCTAGGAATATGAACCCTTAGATTAATAAACCCAAGGGATTGATATTATAAATTGAAGGGATTAATACTAAAAACCCAAGAGATTATAAACCCAAAAGAATAATATTAAACCCAAGGGATTAATATTATAAGCCCAACACCCGGATGCGGGTGGTTCGATGATTATTAATGCAGGTTAATACTGCTGCAGGCAACTGGTATAGCAGGTGGCAGCAATGCGCACCTCCCCAGGCCCTTAAGCAGATGGATGAGACGGTTAATATATGTAGGCGAATCACTCCTCATGCAAATTTAATTATGCAGAGAGCTCGAGAAATCTCTCCTGGTTCGGCTTTGATGGCGAATTCGGCTCCTCCGATTGATTTATACCCCTGGCCTCCTCCCATGCTCGCAACACCAGTTCCTCAGCCCTGTTCTGGTTTGATGGTAGAGTTGCAGGTCTAGTTTCTCGGCCATTGTAGGCAACCTTACCTTTGCTCCATTGCCGGCAGGTGCTTTATTTCTGGTTCTTCTACTCCCTCAGACTATCCAGTCATTGTGTCAATGGTTCACCGTCGTGGTAGCTGCCGTCGTGGTGGTGGTCGTGGAGGACGTGGGCGCTCTCAGCCTGCTCCTCTGACTGTAATTCCTCTGGCCTCGGCTTCTCCCGCCTCTGCAACCAGCAGACCTATCCCTTATAACTCCTTTCAGACCACCCACTTCACATTCCATAGTCGCCTTAACTAGCCTGTTCTTTCTTCTAGCATCACAGTCATTTTCTCAGAAGAGGAAGCCAGGCCCACTGCTGAAACGAACACCCCTTCCACTGATTCTCCAGGAGGCAGCACGTAGCAATGGATTGATGTGGGTTTCGATTTCCATGGTGGCAATTCGCAGGCAGAAGGATTTGAGGGTGATATCCCCATGCCTCCTGCTGGTTCTCAACAGAACGCCCCTGCTCCTGAACAACAACCAGATGACTCAGATAGCTCAAAACACTTGGCAATTCCTCTAGATGGCAACGCTTTAGCTCACAGGGAGAATGTGGACGACATGTGGATGGGCTATCCTTGCCCAATTGTAGAGGAGGATTCAAAAACCGACTCCAATGTCTAAAGAATTCTGGGTTTTGGGTGTTGCTCTGGTTCTATTTGTTTTCAATTTCTTTTTGTATCACTAATATGGCTACTATCTTTATCTCTTTGTCTACATCTCTCTGTCTCAGGCTTACAGTCAGGTTACATTGTCAATTTTGTGTGTATGTATTCATGCTCAGTTACAGTTGGGCAGTTCATTCAATTTGGTGCTAGATTACAAGATGTTTTTGTTTCAGGGTTTTTGTATCAAATCAATCCCAATTTTGGGATTATCTGTCTGTATGGATGAAATATTCCTGTACCTCCTATGAGGCATTGACCTCTCTGTAAATATTTTTACTTTTTAATAGAATTAGTCTTTACCCAGAAAAAATAAAATATATATATATAATATATATTATATATATATATATATATATATATATATATATATATATATATATATATATATATATATATATATATATATATATATATATATATATATATATATAAGCCCAGGTATGTAATCCCTAAGATAAATATTATAAACTCTAAAATAAACATGGTTAACCATGGTTGATTTTCATATTGAGACAATCTTTGTCACAATGTGATGTTGCACCTTGGTTGAACATGATTATAAACCCAAAGATTAATATTATAAACCCTATGAATAAATAGTATACCTTAGGAATATGAACCCTTAGATTAATAAACCCATGGGATTGATATTATAAACCCAAGGGATTAATAATAAAACCCTTAGGGATTATAAACCCAAGGGAATTATATTATTAACCCAACGTATATAAAACCTAAGATAAATATTATAAACCCTAAAATAAACATGGTTGGCCATGCTTGACAATGGTTGATTTTCATATTAACACAATCTTTGTCTCAATGTGATGTTAGACTATAGTTGAACATGATTAATTCTCATATTGAGAGAATATTTGTCACAATGTGACGTTGTACTATGGTTGACCATGGATGTTTTTCATATTGAGACAATCTTTGTCACAATGCAAGGTTGGACCACGATTGACCATGGATGACCATGGTCATCACAATGTCACGTTGGACCAAGAGATAATGTTTGTCACAATTGGACCATGGTTATTGATTATGGTTGACCATGGTTGATTTTCATATTGAGACAATCTTTGTCACAATGCAATGTTGGACCATGGTTGACCATGCCTGATTTTCATACTGACACAATCTTTGTGACAATGTGATGTTCAACTAGTGTTGACAATCGTTAACCATGATTTAACATAATTGACCATGGTAGACCATGATTGACCATGCTTAACCATAATTGAGCATGGCTAACCATGGTTAACCATGATTGATTTTCATATTAAGAAAACCCTATGATAAATTGTAAGATAAATATTATAAAGCAAGGTATATAAACCCTATGATAAATATTATAAATAGTAAAATAAACATGGTTGACCATGGTTGATTTTCATATTGAGACAATATTTGTCACAATATGATGTTGCACCATGGTCGACCGTAGTTGACCATGATTATAAACCCAAGGAATTTATATTAAACCCTAGGATTAATATGACAAACCCTATGAATAATTATACCCTAGGAATATGAACCCTTAGATTAATAAACCGGAGGGATCTATATTATAAGTCCAAGGGAATAACAATGCAAGGAATTAGTACTAAATCCCCAAGTGATTTTAAACCCAAGGGAATAATATTAAACCCAAGGGAATAATATTAAACCCAAGGGATTATTATTATAAACACAAGGTATATAAACCCTAAGATAAATATTATAAACCCTAAAAGAAACATGGTTAACCATGGTTTATTTTCATATTGAGACAATCCTTGTCACAATGTGACGTTGGACCTTAGTTGACCATGGTTGACCATGATTGGAATCTATATTATAAACCCGACAGATTATAAACCCAAGGGATTTATATTAAACCCTAGGATTAATATTATAAAACCTATCAATAATATTATACCCTCGGAATATGAACCCTTAGATTAATAAACCAAAGGGATTGATATTATAAACCCAAGGCACTAATAAACCCAAGAGATTAATACTAAAAAATGAAGGGAATAATATTAAACGCAAGGGATTAATATTGTAAAGCCAAGGTATATAAGCCCTAAGATAACTATTATTAACCCTAAAACAAACATGGCTGGTCATGGTTGACCATGGTTTGTTTTCATATTGAGACAATCTTTGTCATAATGCGACATTGGACCATGGTTGACTGTGATTGATTTTCATATTTAGAGAATATTTGGCATAATGCGATGTTGGACCATGGCTGAATTTCATATTAAGACAACCTTTGTCATAATGTGACAATGGACCATGAGATATCATGGTTGATCATGATTGACCATGGTTGTCACTATGTGATGTTGGACCATGAGACAAGCTTTGTCACAATGTGACCATGGTTATTGACCATGATTGATTTTCATATTGACACAATCTTTTTCACAATGCAATGTTGGACCATGGTTAACCATGATTGCCCATGGTTGACAAAAGTTGATCATAGTGATTTTCATATTGAGACAATATTTGTCACAGTGTGGCATTGGACCATGGTTGACCATGATTGATTTTCATATTGAGACAATATTTATCACAACATGACATTTGAGCATGGTTGACCATGGTTGATTTTCATATTGAGACAATCTTTGTCAGAATGTGGCATCTATCCATTGTTGACCACGGTTAACCTTGTTTGATCATAACTAACCATGGTCAACCATGTTTGACCAATGTTGACCATGATTGACCATGCTTAACCATGATTGACCATGGTAGACCATGGTTAACCATGAATATAAACCTTAAGAGAAATATTAAAAACCCTAAAATAAACATGGTTGACCATGGTTTACCATGGTTGATTTTCATATTAAGACAATCTTTGTCACAATGCGACGTTGGACCATGGTTGACCATGATTGTCACAATATGACATAGGGACATGAGACAATCATTATCACAATGTGACCCTAGTTATTGACCATGGTTAACCATGATTAATTTTCATATTGAGACAATCATTCTCAAAATCTAACATTGGACCATGGTTGACTATGGTTGACCATAGTTGATTTACATATTGAGACAATTTTTGTCACAATGTGGGGTTCGACCATGGATGAGCATAACTTACCATGGTCAACCATGTTTGACCAATTTTGACCATGATTGACCATGGTTGACCATGATTGACTATGGTAGACTATGATTGATTTTCATATTGAGAAAATGTTTGTCAAAAACCCAAGGGATTAATTTTATAAACCTAAGGGATATAAACCCCGAGATGTGCATTGGTTTTTTGAGATTTCATTATTCATGTGGTACAAAATGTTTATATATATTCTAGAGAAAACAAAATGAAAAATAATATGAAGTTCAAAATGAAAAAACGATATTTTATTAGACATAGGAATTAATGAGAAATTTACAAGCATTAAGTTAGTGAATTTCAAGAATGATGCCACCTATAAGAAGTTGTTGTTCCAAGAAAATCAATAAAAATAGGAAAGAATGATTGACTATTAATACCTCAATCGAGGGTTTTAATAGTCTTTATTCTTAGCTTTAGAAACTGTGAATGAATGCATCTTAAAATCCTTAATTAGGGTATTTTTGACATAAATGGTTTACTTTTGGTTTAAAATTCTCAATTAAGGCCCTAAGCCTTGATAGTCATTTCCAAAATTCCAACTTAAGAAAAACTACATCTAAGATTTATGAATTCACCCAATAAGAAATTCACAATGACAAAATCAGACCATAAAACATCATCAACAAAATATTATTCCTAGAAAAAATATTGTTCTTTCATTAAAATTAAAGCGTAAACTTTTACATTTATTAACATTTAATTAAAAGTGTCCTTTAATTAAAAGCACAACAATAAAAATTTTATAAAAAGTTATAACAAATAACTTAATTAACTAACATTTTTCATACTACTTAATTTTTTTTATAAAAATAATAGAAATAAATAATAATAATATTTTCCTACTAAATTTATTTAATAATAATAATTTAATTAGAATTAACCATTATAAATTTCAAACATAGATCACAAAACTATTATACTATTTCCTAAAGCAAAAAAAATGAGATTAACTTTTCAACTCTCATAGGAACAGAGAAAGAGCACTTTAAACTTTTATATTGCCACTAGAATAAAAGAAGAACACTGAAACTTTATAATAATATGTAACTTTCACCTTAAAACCAATCAAACAAAGAGGATGGGGTAAATGTTTTATTTCCATAAAATTGATTTAGGCTAATAACCTAAAAGTCTTACGTGCATTGACAACCTACCAATAACTTCATTGTTCGATGGATTCAGGCATCTCACTTTGGTCAATGATCCCCGCAAGGATTTGAAGGGTGGTGTTTGCTAGCCAGTTCTTGAGACATGGATGACACCACAATATTTGAATGCCAAAATCGCTGGTCCTGAAATTTACCTCTAGATATCATAAAATGCACAACAACATAGAAACGTCATACTAATAAACATCAGACCTTTCAATTTTGTAATCAAATTTGTAGGAGGTAAGAAGAGCTGCAATGGCCGAGGAATTTGTTTAGGTGCCACACTCGCCTCATCACGCCCGTCCTCCCTCTGCGTTATTATGTTGACTCACATTCCTGGACATTCTGCGAAATATGTATAACATGTACAAACCCACATCACAAAAGCACAAAGGCATACAAAGAAATGAAATGGAGCCACAACAGTTGATTGGACTTTATCGGTACTCTACTTGATGGACTGCCTTCCCTTTCGTACTCTGTAGATGTTGGTCAAATCCGCTGGGAATCCAAACGCATGTCGGTTTCCCTGGGCAGCTCAAACTCATGAAACCACAGCCATTGATGTTTTTTTAGCCGACTAAGCATATTCGGTTCAAACCCAATCTTACCCATTGATTTAAAAAAGGAAGTGTCTGCAAAGGAAAGTGTCTACAAAGCTGGAGGGGGAAGTGTCTACAAAGGGGGAGGAATTGACCTAAGAAAAACTTAGTAAGAATTAGAGTAAAAATATTTTTAAAAATCTTGTATTAGTAGTGTTTGAATCATATATTTTTGGTAGAAATAGATTCAGTGCCATAAAAAAAAATTGAGGCACCCAAAAGCTTGAAGTTTGACAGTTGTAACATGGATTTACAAAAATCCCTCCCAGATTTTAACAAAATCTTGTCATAATTGTCATGATTTTCAATGAAAAAAAGGTCTTATTATACTATAGCTTTAAAAAATAAAAAATAAAATAAAATTCGCAAACCTACGTCCATTCTATATATATATGGATGGTGAATTAATAATTTATAATTGATATCTAATAATTTTGATAATTAATAGTTTGTTTATTATATATTTACAAATCATTGTGCATATTCTTGATAGCCAACTATGTTAATTAGGGAGAAATAAATTAAAAACAAAAAAAAAAAAAAAAAATTGTAAAGCCATACATTACAACGTGGATTGTGGATTGATTTAATCTACCTATCTTTTGAATTTTTCATTTTCTTAGACAATTCCTTTCTTTTTTTTTTAAATTATTTTCGTAAGATATACATTTTGTTATAATATCCTTACCAATTTTGTAAAGTCCAATGCTAACTTCAATTAAATATCAGAACAACCACATTTACTAATGTAATTGGTATACTCAGATAAGTGTCAATTTCCACGCCCACATATATTAACCACATTAGTAAATATGATTATGCTATTAATTATAATCATTGTTATTTGCCAATAATTAAAATTATTCTTCATTTCAAACTAGAAATTTGATATCTCAATAAATACTTAACTACAATCTTTTAAATTTATAGCATTTTGTTTTAAAAACTTTTGATGAAGAGTTTTAAATAAATCACACGAGAGTTTAATTTTCACTGGCATTGTATTATTTATTCAATATTGTTCACTCATCCTTTTAAATGCAATAATCAAAATTCCAAAGTATTTATTAATAATATAACATTAATATGCATATTGTTATTTATTCAATATTGTTCACTCATCATTTTAAATGCAATAATCAAAATTCTAAAGTATTTATTAATAATATAATATTAATATGCATATTGTTATTTACTAAGCATACTATAAATTATTATAAGCCACATTAAAATACAATATTAAAAGAATACTAAGCAATATTAAAAAAATAACCAAATATTTGAGGAGTTATGTTTTTAAAACAATAGGATTAAGAAATGTCAAAAACTAAATAATGCTAAAATGAATAGTTTGATCACTTTCGAGATAGAAGTTGGAAATTGATTAAAAAGGAGAAGAATAACAAGTTCAAAGTTTTGGGCCTCTTTTTCTTTTGTTAGGGTTTCTACAGTTATTGGGCAAGATAAAATTCTCAAGATGCATCATGTGAAGCTACATTGAAGCTATGAAGATGCAAGGTTGAAGTTGTGAAGCTACGAGGTTGAAGTTGTGATGCTGCTTCTAGGTCAAAGTTGTGAAGATTCTAGGTCGAAGCTGCTGAAGTTGCATCAAGGTCGAAGTTGCAGAAATTGTTGTTGGGGTCGAAGTTGTTGGAAGGTCTAAGTTTGTTACTACAAGACCATGAAATCTAAAAGGTGTTGTATTGGGTTTCTACATATAGTTGTTTCATAGTGACTTCATGTAGCATTGGGAAATAGATTGGTACTATCCATTCTATTTTATGTAAATAATAGGAATAATGAAATACAATTATGTGAACCATTTTTCCATTTTACATTAAAATTGATAAGGGATCCTAATTCTATTTTATATTAAACTTGATAGCTAACCCTAACCCCATTTTAAATCAAACTTGATAGCTAACCTTAAATGTGAAAATAAACTAATTTTTCCCACCATATCTAAGAAATTTTCTTTCACAACAATGTTTTATGTAAGTGACTTGGTACTTGACCAATATTACATTTGCTTCATTGGATTTTGTATCCTCTTCTTTTGTCATTCTCCCTAACCCACTTGCTGGCCAATATTACATTTGCTTCATTGGATTTTCTATCTTTCTTTTATCATTTTCCCTAACTCATTTGTTAAAAATAACTATGGTAATCAAATATTCTCATTAAACATCCTAAACCCTAAACAGAGCAACAAACATCCGAAACCCTAAATAAACCAACAAACCACAAAATTTCCAACTTTTGAGGAAAGATATATAGAAGCCCAAAATTCACCTATGAGCACAAGCATCCACATAAAGTTGAATCCACTGTCATACTAAACAATAGCCCGAAGAAAAGTAAATTTGAAAATTAATAAACAAAATTTATTTCTCAAATGACACATGAGTAAATTGAAATCCTCTATTTCACAAATGTATGCACAATCCATAATTAAAAACCTAGTTTGATAAATTATTTGTAAATCTTTGATATGGTATGTTATAAGAGAATATTATCAGGGGAGCAAATCTTCCCATATACATATCATATACTTTAAAAAAAATTCCAAATCCAATCCCAAAACACCTCATCTCTACTCACCTAATTAATATTTAAATTTTAAATATACTTAAATCTTAATAATTAGATATTTTTTCTAATCTTTAAGAAAAATTAAAGCATCTTGAAATATAATAGAATAAAATAACATAATCTAGTCAAAGATGATATTAGATATATCCAATCAGGTTAAAGAAAAAGAAAAAACACAAGGATAATACTAGATTTTCCTGTCAGCTTTAAGAAAAATTAAAGCACCCGTGAGAAGTATTGGTTGTCTTGTTGCTAGTTCTGAAGCATAAATTCATTGACACTGAAGCATTATTTTTTGAAAGATGCAGAAAAAACAAATTGTACAATATTTCAGTGTACAATATTTCAGTGTGCAGCGTACAATATTTCAGTTGGGATGGGTATTTGACGCCAGAAAAACAAAACAACAAAACTAAAGAACTATACATCCTCCATTATGCAGCAAATTCATGTTCGCGGCTGATGCCACACACTAGTTGCAATCATAACTAAGTAATGCAACCTCTGAATTTGCGATTCGTACACACAACGAGCCTAAGCCAAGAAGCAAATTCCGAAATGCCTTGTAGTCGAACGATTCAACCAGAGAAACCCAACGGAACTAAACTCAGAAAAACATTACATATTCAGGCCGAAGGACGGCGAGGGCAGAAGATGAGGGTGTAGGAAGCCGTGGGAGGAGGGCATATGGTGCTACTTTGGAAGGGGAATGCACGAGGACACGCCTTCTTAAATGCCTCGCTGAACGCGGGCGAACTCGGCAAATATCCATCGAAATGACCGTTGCAGGCAGTAACCACGCTCCCTTTCTTCTTCATTTGCAACTCTTTCGGGCACACCACATTCGCGTTGGCTCTGCACTCCATCGACTCACAGGGCCGACTGCTACTGACATTATTGGCGGCATAACTTGGAACCACCGACATTGGAAGATTGTAACCATTCCCCAACGTAACCGAATACGTGTCCGGCTTCGCTATTCCTCCAAGAAGTTCGAACTCAGCTTTAGTGATTGCCTTGATATGATCTTGACTATCGTCTTTGCACTGCAGCTTTCCTCCACAATCACCGGAATCGCAGCGTCCGATCCCTTGGGAATTGAAGACACAACCAGTCCGCCCCCAAATGAATCCCCACCAGAATGGATCTACATTCCATGAATATGACTCCCCTGCTCCCACTTTCTTTATCTGAGTGGGAGGAAAATTAGTTGAACCCGCAGTAGCAGGCCACACCGGAAATGCACAATTGTTCACCACCCTTATCGTCTTATAAGCCACAGGTGACTCTGTTATTCCCTCAGATTGCATTAGTTCACAAAAGATTAATTAACATTATCAGGATTGCCAGAAAGACAAACATTCGGAACAATTAAATTGGAGAATGAGAATTTTACCTGCAGAGCAAGAACAAAGAATAGACGTAAATGTAACAAGAAATATAGTTGCCCATGCCGCTATTATTAACTGGTCGCTGCTTCGGCTTCCCACCATTTTGGAGACTAGTTGTAATAACAGTCTAACACCAAAATGTAAATGCACGGATTTCCCTGAATTTGTGTCTGCAGCCAAGATGTCACGCCATAATTTTAGTAACAGAGTACGAAGATTGACGGAGAGCTTACTGCGTCTAATTTTTGGTTGCTCGCAACTTCACAAATCACCGCAATTTGAAATCTCTGCAAGAAAATAAATAGAAATAGAAATGAGAGGCCAAAGGATGGATAGGGCTGTGGAACTTATAAGGTGTGGCTGGACAAATGGAATGGCATGGCATGGCAGGGTCGGTGGGGATAGCGTGTCCACTAACACTAGCGTGTTGCGTAAGCGTGTTGCGTAAGTAAGGGAAGGGAAGGCGGATGGTCCAGAGACGGCACTACCTCTCAACGCATACACGGGCGACATTTACGGGATTTTTCAAGCACAATAGTTGTTAAATTTGTACTATGGTGCAATATTAGGTTTTTTTTTAAATTTATTATTATTATTTTTTTAAATGATAAGATGCATTTTTAAATCACATCAAAGATGTTAAAAACCAAACAGAAATTAGAAATTTTATGTCAAAAAAAATTAAATTGTTTATTGCAATTATTCATTTTAATATAGATTTTTTAAAAATATTATGAAAACTTTGTATCAACTTTTGGTTTTAATAGAAGTCAAAGTTTTTTTTACCAAAAACCAAAAGCAATATAGTCATGCGTCCCATAGTTATAAAAATAACTCCAGGTTAAAATATAAATATCTTCATTTTTTTATTTTCCTCATGAGATGAACGACAACCAAGGTTTCTGCATTTTCCTCATTCAGGTTGAATTCTGGAGACTTTGAGAAGAAACCTACTGCACGAATCGTAGCTCGAGCCTTTGTTTCAGAGAGTGCCATACTCAAAGTTGAATCTATTCTTCTAATTGTTCGAGAAGCTCCCACCACAAATAATGTTGCGGATCAAGAATTTTTTGATGATGAATTTTTGTTTTCAGATAAAGGATTAGTATGAAAATTTAATATGTTGGGTGAGTATGAAAATTATAATGTTGTGGATCAAGAATTTTTTGATGATGAATTTTTCTTTTCAAATGAAGGGTTAGTATGAAAATTTAATATGTATGAAAATTAATATGTTTTGGTTGTGTTTTTCTGATCTACATAAATGGATTTCTAAATTGTGGAAACCTTTATTGTTAGAATATCTAACCATTTATCTTCTAGCTCAAGGCTTATTTGTTGTCGCTTTTGATAATGTCAAAGATAAGCATAAAATTTGTGATTCTCAACCCTAATTTTGGGGTAATGCTAGCTTTTTTTTGCAACCTTGGACTCCCTCTTTTGATCCAATATTGGTATCTATTTCCTCATATCCTATTTGGGTTAGGTTTCTAACTTTTCCCTTGCATTTTTAGAATCTCTCAGTGCTATCCTCTATTGGAAATGTGTTAGGGAATTTTTATTGTTGTGGTCCAGTATGAAAAACGTATCATAAAACTACTTATGCATGAATTTGTATGGAGATGAATTTCAATAAGGGTTTTCTTACTAAAATTAATCCCTTGGCTCAAAATTATGTGTGTGCTTAGAAGATCAATTATGAAAATGTATCTTTTTGTTGTAGAGCATGCTATGAAACTCGACGCATGTTAAAAAACTACCCAAAGCATTTACAGAACAAAAATGCCCCAAAAAATAACCAAATTATCTATATGATGGGAGGGAGCTCAGTACAAGCATTTCATGGTATATAAGGCAAAAGAATTTCAGGATAAGGGAGAAGAAAAGGAAATTTAGGAAGAAAATATTGATAAAGAGGATCTTTGAAGCAATCAACAATTAGTCAAGAAGAAGTGTGTGGGGAATCGTTGGATTCAACAACAATGCAAGAACAACAAATTCAAGTGAAAGATGAGCATCCCCCTGAATCCCCTAGTAAAATAGTTGGAAAATCCATTTCTTGCGTAGATTAGGAAGATATGGAAAATAACAAGGTTCATGCATAAAAAGATTCGCTGGACGTAGAAAAAATTGCAGATTGGATTAACATGGGGAAAAAAGAAAAAAGAAAAAATTGCCAAGAAAAACCAAAAGTTAGTCTAAATTAAAGTAGCGGAAAATGGAGTGTGAATGCATATTGATTTTGAGAGTTTTTTGGAAAATTTTAAGTTGGAAATTATTGAAGTTTTTTGTTTCACAAGGTAATAGTTTGAGGGTTTCAATTGAGCCTTTATGTTCAATCTCAACTAGCAAATAATATTGGCACTATTGAAGAAATGTAATGGTTCTAGGTTGGATCCCAGGTCTCTTTTTTAATAGAATTCTCATACCCCATTTCTTTGGAAAAAAATATAAAGACATTCAAACTAAGTAATAAAATTTCTATGCTATTATATTATTTCTTTTATTAATTTTTGTTGGGTAGTTAAGTTAAACTTAGTCAAGTCGCTGGTGGTTCTTGAGCTCCAAGTTTATGAGAACCCCTATTATTGACCCATGGTATTCATGTGGAATAAAGGTGGAAATTAAAATAGCCTAGATCATCTTAATTTGAATCTTCCAAGAGATTTGATCTCTAGACGCTTAATAGGTACAGAGTTAAGATGGATCTAGATTGATTAATACTTTGAAGATGTAATTATTTATAGTTACATAATTTTAATGTATTTTTTAAATATTAAATTATATTATATAAATTAATTTTTTAATGTAATTTTGATGGAATATATTTTATTTATAGGATAAAAAAGTTTAATTTTATAAATAATTAGTGATATGAATAGTTTATGTAAGTTAAATGACAATATTGTTATGTGCTATTTTTTAAATATATTTATAATCCATGTATTTTAGTTTTTTTAATTATTTTATGAGAGATTAAACTATGGTTTAAGTCCTAGAGTTATAATACTTGTTGTATCTCCTACAGACAACCTTGGATTGGTTCAAGACCAGTCCCTAGGAACATCTAAAATGGTGTGTCTCAAATTATTTACAGGAAACTGGAGACAACACTTATCATCTATGGATACATATGTACATAGGAAATAGGTTGGTTCATTAATCCAAAGAAACAAAACATAGATTTTTGATACTTCTTCACTAGTTTAGATCTCATAAATAAGCATGAAAATAGTGGAGGCCAAGAGCTTCAAGGTCTTACAACTTAATAAACTTTTGCAAAGTGGGTGAGAGAGGATAAGAGAGAAGAGTATTCCATCACATAGATCATATTGCTTCAAGACTTCTATATTCAACACACAGAGCTTGGGGTAGTAAGGATTTCTATGCTTATTTGGATTATGAGCAGAAATAATGAATAAAGGGAGAACTGAAAGCTATGATTCATGTGTTGCAGATTTAAAGATCTAATCTCAATAGGCCTCGCAGGCATATACATAAACAATGTTTAGACAAATAAATTTGTGAAATAGCTACATGCATTTGTATTAACATATAGATACTAATGAATTTGTGAGGGAGATTGAAACACATCTAGCAACAATAATTACATGCATTCGGGGAAGAAGCATGAACATAAAATGAGTTAGACAAAGGGGAACATATATTGTTATCCTTTGAAGAGGGAATGAACAATGTTTCCTTGATATTCTGAAAAGATTTGTACTGCAAAGGAAATACAGACTGAAATTATAACATGCATTGTTTTCTCTAGAATTTATGAACCTTTTCTAAGTCTTTCATTCCTCTATTTATCTGAAGAGAGGAGCAAGAAAAATTATTAAACAAAATATCTAAGGTCCCTACTCAACTGTCTATTTGACTAGCTGTATCAGTCCTAAATGGCTCTATGGCACCAAAAATATTATAGAGTTGAATGCCTCTAGATTGGAGACACGTTATAGTACAACATAGTAAATAACCACAAGGAAAAATACACAAAGATCTCCTTGACCATCATATGATCATCTCTATTTGCAGGAGTTGTTCTAGCTAAGATATGGCCTCCTGCACTATTTCACAGACCAATGTCTTTTCTGCCTTTACTCCATTTAGTGCTGACTCCCGGAATCGTGTCCCAGTGATCTTCATCTAAATCAACCCATCCCGCGCCTTGAATGCACCACTTGCTCCTCTTAAAACAGCTTCCAAACCATCACGCCCTTTAAACCTTTGTACTACACTTGCAATGCCCAAACGCGATGGTTGAGTTGCATTCCATGTGTAACTGTGCACTCTCACAAGCGCAAGCTTTTTTCCTCTAAAACGAGTGAAACATACATAATTGATTTTTCCCCTAGCCCCCTCTATTATATCCCCTCATGTGTCTTTCCTCATATGACCGAGGGTTGAAACCAAGGGCTTAGCCCTCAGAAGCTAAGGCCTTTAGACCCGTGTATAGAAGCCTTTTCCTTTGTATCACAAAATCCTGCATATCTGTGCTTCACCATGCTTTTCCCTTTTCCATAGCGTGGGACGATAGTCTGGACATGATTCCTTATAGACCAAGTCGTAATAATTTATCGCATCCGGGAGAAAGTCTCACACATCACAATCAGCCCTCTTCTACTTTCTTAAGCTTTTCCCTTTAGCTACTTGTGATCACCGATAACCTGTTGACGTCATTGTTGAAGTCATCACTGCCATGTGTCACCCTATGGATGGTGCCATGTGGCACCCGAAAATAGCTCCATAGGACCCCTGAAAATACCAAAAATGAGTGACAGGTGTCCACTCACCATGTCATCTTCCATACTTGCCACATCATCTTTGATGTCAGCTGCCATGTTAGCTCGGTGGACCAATCAGAGGTTGCCATGTAGTCTCATGGACGAGAGAGAAAAAGCCCTGCTCAACCCTGTTTTGTCAATAATTTCTTTGTTAAAATTTTCGGCCCTCTCCCGGAAATTTTATGTTATATCGGCAAATTAGCCCCCGTAATATTTATTAAGTCACCAACCCATCGATCCATAGATATTGTAGGGTTGCAAGATGCGGGATCCCGCCACATGGAGGAGAGATAAGGTGTTGGCCCAACCCTTGTTTTGTCAGCCCTTTCCTTTGTAAATAGTTTTCTCGGCCTCCCGACAATACAACACTATATCGAAAATCAGCCCCCGCAATGTCTTTGAAGTCTTAGAACCCCCATCAATCTACCAATATGTGAGATGTGGGGTCATTGAGATGTGGGACTCTAATATCGGCCTTCAGTGCCGAGAACTGTCGATAATCCTTAAGTGCAACCCAGGACCTCACCGATATATGGGATGCGATATTGTCAAGAGTGCGACACGTGGCCCCCATGGAGGAGACATAAAGGGGGTCTGCCTGCCCTGTTTTGCAAGCCTTTTCCTTTGTATTTCGGAATCGGCCCCTCTCAGCGATTCAACACTATATCCCAGGGTTGGCCCCCCGTGAAGTTTGTTGAGTACGGAGCCCACCTGTCCATCGATATGTGATGTGTTTTATGCCCGAGCTCGCCTAAATGCCAATATAAGACCTGCGATGGACCTCCTGGGCCCGATTACGATTTTCTCCTCAAACTTAGCCATTTTTGGTTTTCCTGAGCTTTCCAAGGCAATCTTCAATAGGCCCTAACATTTGCTCCAGAAGTCCATTTTCAAACTTCTATATACCATTGGAAAGCTCTTTCCAAGAACTAGGCATTGGAGTGGGGTTGATGCAGCTCTAGGATATTTTGTGGCCTCAGATAGTAGCTCCAAAATTTCACTATTCTTGGGCAACCTCGACCAATTGAAACCCACAATGCAATGAGTTACAGCATTGGCTCCAATTGGGGACAGTGCCTTGCTAGTAAGGTGTTGAGGACCTGCAAACCAGTAGCTTTTCCTTCCATTGGGCATGGGGTTATTTTTTTAAAAATGTAATTTTGTGAAAGAAAGGACTTTTTTTACAATAAACTGAAAATTCAAGTAACAATTTCAACATACACACACCAGATATTTACAATGAGCAAGAGATAGTTGTCTCTAATTTTGAAAATAAAATTTTAGGAACTGACCATTTACAAGCAGTTACGGTAGTTCACCATTCAATTTTTTGAGCATGTAAGTTTTATTTCCCCTTTCTTCTACAATCTTGCAGGGGTTGAACCATAGCAAATCAAACTTCCCATGTTTATATTTGTCTTCTCGTCTGATATCCCACCTAAGAACTAAATCTCCTTGCTGGAGAGTTATGTCTTTAGCCTTCTTGTGAAACAGAGATTTCATCCTTTGTTAATATTTTGATGGTTTGGTCCCCACTTGCTCTCTGTTCTTGTGAAGCTCAGCCAGCTGATTGATTCTTCTAGTCAAGGCGTTAGGCTTTTCCTCATCTTCTTGTAGCAACTTAGCTACTAGCATTGCTAATTGGATAGTGAAGATAGTAGCCTTTCCATATACTACATCAAAAGGAGATTTCCCAGTGGATATTTTGGGTGTTCCACCTTTAGCCCACAGAGAAAAATTTATTTGAGAGTCCTAGTTCCTTTCATTTTCAGTGATGGTCTTCTTTAGAACTCTCACCACAATTTATTTGAAGACTCAGTCAAGCCATTCCCTTGAGCGTAATATGTAGTGGAGTGTCAAATAATGATGTTGAATTTGTGGTAGAAGTTGGTGAACTTGGAATATTTGAAGACTTGTGCATTATCAGTGATTATTTTAAAAGGACACCCAAAGTGGGACAACATGTTTTCCTCCATGAATTTTATCACCACTAAATCAGTAGAATTCCTAGTTGGGATAGCCTCTACCCATTTGGTGAAATAGCTAGTGGCTATTAAAATCCATTTGTGATGGCCGCTAGAAGGTGGGTTGTTTTCTCCAATGAAATACAATCCTCATTGTCTAAAGGGCTCCTCCACATGCACTAGAATCAGGGGGAGAGGAGAAAAAAAATTTCTTTCAGCAAACGGCTAGCTTTTTTGGCATGACCTGACCTGAGAATAAACATCTCCAAACAGTGTGGGCTAGTAAAATCCTAGCTTGAGGATTTTGTGTGTTGTTTCCTTCCAACTGTAGTGTCCCTCGCAGAATCCCCCATGGAAATACTCAATCACTTCATGGGTTTCTCCCTTCACCAAACAAAACAGTAATACCCCCATCGGGTCCTTCCAGTAGATCAGTCTATTGGATATAATGTATTTTTGTGCCTGCAATATCAGACTCTGGTATTTCAATCTATCCAATCCCAATGGGCATATTTGAAAAAAGAGGTAATGAATAATTTTCTTGTACTTGGCGATCCCTCATATTTGGTATAGATCTTCTGCTTAACCATTTTTATTCTATTTTGTTCATCCTCTAGATTGATCTCCTCTATGATCAGGCTTATCCCTAGGGCTTGTCAGTTGGATTCAGACAAGATCTTGGCTAACCCCTGACCTTTGATGAGCTTGGTAGGCTTGATTTCCAACTCATATTCTTATATTTTAGATATCCATCTTCCCTTCTTTCCTTCACTATCTCGCTACACCAAAATGTCTTTGACTACTATTGTTGGGACAAACGTTGTGATTTTGGATTGCAGCACATACATACAAAACGACTTCAGCACCTTGACCAGTGCATAAGCCTATTTCTCCAATATATCATACTTCAGCTTTGTGTCCCTCATGACTTAGCTAAAGAAGGCAATAGGCTGCTCGTAACCATCTTTATTTTTTTGTAACAACATAGCAGCAATGGTATGTGGAGAGGCGAAAGAAAATATGTAAAATGGCACTGAATAATTGGGGTTGGCTAGCACTGGGCCCTTAGCCAAAGCTTTCTTTATCCTAGTGAAATAATCATGGGGAGCGGAGCTCCACTTAACTTTGTTCTCCTTCTTGAGCATATATGTGATACCTTTAACTATCTCAACATAGTTGGGCATGAATCTCCTTAAGAAATTTATCCTCCCCAAAAAGGCTTGGACTTCTTTCTTATTTCTGGGCAAGGGAATGAGGCTGATGTCTTTGACCCATTCAGGGTCAATATTTACTGCTACCTACACTACTATGTTCCCAAACAGCTTCTCCTCACTCAAGGTGAATTGAGACTTCTTCGGATTCAGAGAAAGACCATACCTTCTGCACTTTTCGAAGACGAGCTTTAAATGGAGGATATGCTCTTCATCGGCCTTAGAAAAGTCTGTGATGTCGTCTAATTAAACTACCACAAATTTAACTTGCTTGCCTGCAAAAGCTATGTCCATAGCTCTCTGGAATGTGGCTCCTACATTTATCAACCCAAATGGCATGTGTGCATACATGAAATTCCCCCACGGGGTGGTGAAAGAAGTCTTTTTCTAGTCCTCTAGGTGGACTGCCACTTGGTTATATACTGAGAATTCGTCGATCATGGACATTCTGGCTGCACTCACTACCTTCTACAATATATTATCCATCTTGGGCAAAGGGTAGTTTTCCTTTAGGGATTCCCTGTTTAAATTTCAAAAGTCCATGCAAGCCTTATCTCTCTGTTCTTCTTTTAGACAGGGACAAAATTAGCCACCCACTCAGAGTATCTTAGAGGGACTATGATTTTGGCCTGCAACAACTTCCTTACCTCCTTTTCAATGGAGGGGAGTAAGAGTGGGTTTAGTGGTCTGAGTTTCTGTTTACATGGCTTTATCCCACTCTTCAGAGGAATATTATGTTCAATAATACTTGTGTCAAACAATTTCAAATCATCATAAGACCAAGAAAATATATCATTGTAAGTTTTGAATAGATCTAAATACCTTTGTATGTATTGTGGGGGGACTCCTTTGGATAGCCTGATATTTTGGGGTTCCTTCTCTGATCTGATATTGTAGTCTTCAACTTGCTCATCCTTCTCTGAGGCTATTGGCTAGGATGTTATGTCGTATTTATTGAAAAGTATTTCTAGTGGAACATGTCCATGAGGGATGGTGTTCCCTTTTAGTTGCAAATTTTTTTTCCCAGCCATTGTGTCTTTCCACAGAGTGGCTTCTTATTTTGTTTCTTCTTATTCTTGATTGATGGTGGAGTGAGAAAACTCCCCAACGACTTCTATGAATCTTCTTACTTGCTCGTCATCTTTGAATACGCTCCATTGTTTAAGATTTTCAGGTACTGAAGGCTTGTGTCTAACTTCTATCTCATATCTGAAGAGTGGATTCTGAGGGGGCCTGAAAGTGCTTGCAGCTACTGCAAGAGAGTCAGCCATCATGTTTTCTTCCCTCGAAAGAAACTGGATGTTAAAGGCCAGGAAGAAATTTTCGATTAAGTCCCATACTTCATTTCAATACGTCCTTAGTGTGGGGAGTTTGGCTTGGCATTGGTCTTAGATCTACTTCACGACTAGCTCAGAATCCCCATAGACCGATAGGCATTCAATGTTCATCTTTCTTATTATTATTTTTAACCCTAGGAACAATGCTTCATACTCCGCTACATTGTTGGTCGCCTTAAATTAGAGCTTGAAAGAGAGGGGTATCATGCTACCTTCCAAACATACCAACACTTTTCTAGCTCTATTCCCATCTTTTGAGTTTGCTCCATCAATGTTGTTAATGGTGTTGGATCCCCCAACATGTTAGGGGATCTCCCTGGTAAGAAGTCCCAACTAGACCTTAGACTGTTTGATGTGGGAGTCCCAGCAGTGGGTCGTATGGTATCGCCTTGACTGTTGTTGCGCGTAGAGGCAAGTAATATGTCCCTGTTGGTAGCAAGGGTGTGACATATGTAGCAAGTCAATGAAGGTGCATGAGCGGTTCTAACACATGGGGAGTGATGTGAGTGCGCCACTTGGAAACCTATGAAAGCACGAAGTTAAGAAGGGAACACGCGAGTAAAGATGCATCACAAACTGGAAGGCAAGTGAGCTAGTGATCCAAAGTGGTGGTTAAACCAATAGCACATTTAAGTAAGATTCATACATACATACATAGGAAATCCATACATGCATGCATAAGAAAAACAGATACATATATCATTTAGAGTAAACAAGATAGATGGAATACAATACAACACATGCATGAAATGTGTTGTCTCTATTATATTAATAAGTGAAAGTTCAAGTCATACAATGAAACAATCACCAACCACTAGTTCTGATAGTGGAACATTCCAGTCACTACCACTGGTTCCTCCAAAGAGATATACTAGCTTTGCACAGTGGAAAATCCAAGGCTCGTTACAATACTCTCCAAGCTTTCTCTAAAATACTCCTATTGGAAGCTTGGCTGACAAAAAGCCTCTACAATCAGTTATGAGGGACTATATATAGCAAAGGGTGGGGTGGCCCTTGACATTCCCCTTTATGATTGTTCATCTACCCTCATGACTCTTCATCTACTCTACGGCTGTTATATCCAACTATCGACACTTGAACTTCCACTTGAAAAGACGTTACATACAATCTGCACATGTACCCATGTGAGACAAAATAGGCTTGAGCAAGCCATGCAATACATCACTGTGACTCAGACAACTGTGGAAAGACCAGTTCTTCGACATCCTCATGATGGCCGACAGTGGCAAAGTAATGCCAAGCTTGGTAGTCTGCGATGGTTTCCATGTACTCTATGGTGACATCTTTCTAGAAATGAACTCTTGCTTCCATCGCATCCAGGTACACTTCTCGAGCTCCTCTTTCCAAATCGTCTAATAACATGTGCATCATAATCTTCAGTGCAGCCAGACCAGCGACATACCGATGCATGGTGTCTGGACTTATCACCAAGTCTGTACTAGTGGCTATGCACATCAACTCGTTAAAGTACAAGTCAAGCTCCAGCCAGATTTGTGCCTTTGTCTTTCCCTCGGTGAGTGTCCCAATAGATGGGATTGCATGTGCATGCACAACAACATCCATGCTTCTGAACACCCATGCATGGGAAGCCTGCAAACTAGTGATGAGTTGTAGGATATATTCATAGTTTGGAATCTAACTCTAGATGTGTGTCTTAAGCTCAACCGCTCTAGGTTTCATCATCTTAGGAAAGTGTAATGGGGCTCCCTTGTATCTCATTCTCCATGTTTGTATGTATTCAACAGCAGTATACATGTTTGACAAGATACGTGCTCTCCTAGCACATCATTGTTGCCAACCGTTGAGATGGACAACTGTCTTATGAAGGATACCAAACTTGGAATACAATGCTCACATTATTTTCTCAAGGGACAATACTTCATCTAGTATTGCCTTATTCAACTCTGCTTGGGTGGATGTTGTAACCAGTTCTCCTCCCTACTTGGTCTTTTGCAACTCCTTATCCATTTTCTTGTTCTCTGTTATCAGGAAGTGAACACTCGAGCTAGTGGCTTCAGCATATTCTCTAGTAGCATCAACCAATATTGTTGGATGCTTGTGCATGTCATACATGATCACTCATTCCTCAAACTGCACAGGAGATGTGTTTTCATCTAGAGTAGACACTCTGTGAGATTTCACAACTCTATGTTGCGACTTGTCGAATCATAGGTTGTGCATTTCTCCTTCCAAATTGTCTCCAAGGATCTCAGTGTCTCCTTGGTCACTTGGGACTTTCTCTTCTTCCGTATCTGGTGAAGCTTGTAGGTTGACCTTTTGGTGGTAAGGCATGACATTGATGTCTTGTTCAAACTCTTATTGCTCCATATCTATATCCATTTGCTCAAGTTCTTGTTCAATCTCTTGAGCGAAGTCCTGTTCATGTGACTGCTCACCCTACCTGCTTGGTGCGAGCTATTTGGATGATTTTACTACCTGTACGGGTGCACTTTCATCTATCTATACATTTTGTGCTCCCCGCTATACATGTTCTTGTTTCACTTTCTTCTCCTGTCTATGCATCTCCTATTCCTTCCAGAGTTTCTCCTTCAACTCATGAAACTCCATTATTTCCTCCATCCTTTTTTTTTCTCTCCGCCTTTTCATGTTCCACCTGTTGTGTTGTTGCTTATTTGCATCTATTTCCAAATTCACTTTCTTTACAAGTGGGTTTGCTCTAAACTTGCAACTTTGTTCTGCCTCCACATTGTTGACAATCTTCCTCTTTCCTTTGCCATGCATCGGTATGTTTACCTCTATTGTTGTTGATGTTGGTGCTCTCCTAGATTCTGCTTCATGCTGCTTCACTATCCATTCCACAGTGATGTTGACTGGTTCATTGGGCCTAGAGGAGATGTAACAATATCTCCATGGGTCTTCCTCTACTCAATAATATGCCCTGTGGATCCATTGAAATTATACCCTCACACAATGATCTTTCAAAAAAAAATATGGATCATACAAATTGAAGCTTCAGGCAACAAAAGGATATTTCTTGATCTCCTCTACCTCGACATCTGTGTGCTTTAAATTCCATATCTCATATAATCCGATCCACAACAAAAGAGCAGGCCAAGGTGTCTTCTTCTTCCGATGCAACCTAACTGAAAATCCTACCAAGATGTGGTATGATACTTCTTGCATGACAAATTTTTCCATGGAAAACTTCAGCAAAATATGCAGAGGCTTCTCTGCTCTGTACATTTGTATGAAGGTGTCGGACCATGATGCATACCAATCCACTATGTCAATCAGTGCCTCCATTATTACCTTCGACAAGCAAGGTGGATCCTGCTCAAATATCATCTTGTACACTGGGGTGAAAAAATGATCTGACAGTTGTGTGATGACTCCTCTAAAGCTACATTTAGACAACATTTTATAGCAAGTATTCAGAGAGGTCTCCACCAATTTCCATGACTACTTCAAGCCCAAGAACTCCTAACGAGCACAGATTTCATCCTATATGTAATCGAACATGTAGATTTATTCTTGTTGACTTTTGGGCAGTGGTCGAGCTCCTGCTACCTCTTCCCTCAGCCTGAGAGCGAACATGTTAGACCAGTTGCATGCTTTTCCTTCACTAGCTAGTTGGTCCAACGTGATCACCCAACTTTACGGGAAGGTCTCCATGCTTGCTTGGCCATACAAGCAACATCTAAAGATGACTAAGTATTGATACGCCTTCCATAGTATCTTTGTCTTGTAAATCTGGTTGGGTTTCGTCGTGAATTTGGCTGGCTTCTTCACCCAGTTCTTCAAGATATCCCTAGAGTTGGGATTGCTACTGGGTATGTTGAAGGGTGTCTCCATGGTGATCATTAGCTTCAACATATGGTACATCTGCTAATAATCTTGTGCCCTAAAGGTAGTAATCTTCATCCCGTTGACACTTATCAATGTCATCGTCTCGAGAACAATGTGTGAGATGATTGAATGTATCATGTTCACGCATGGGAAGTCATGATACCTACATGAAATCTGGTACAAGCTGGACTTATGAATATTCACATAGACTTGGTGGCCTTCGAGATATTCCCCAAATGTTCCTAAGAATGCATCATTGACCTCTTTCCATTTCAACTTGATTTCTTTGTCTACGATTAGCTTGGTGTCTTCATATATCGACAAACTCGTAGACACTCACTCAACTATTTCTCCAGTTACACTTCCGTTAGTGTCCTTTGATCCTCCTCTCTGGGAGGCCATTGATCCTCAAATGTTGAGGAATGCTAAATTTGGAGACATGGCGACATGCAGGCAAGAAACCTGTCAGCTAAAACCAAAGCAAACTTGAGGAATGACATGCAACATACCTGGGGATTGACTAGCAAGAATTGCATAATTTTTCTTTTGAGGCCAAGAGACTGACTGTCGGAACTGTGCAAAAGGTATTCCAAACTATGTGGAGGTTGGATGGCTACTGGAATTGTGCAATGAAAAATCCAAATTGGCATGCTGGCTGTTGGGATTGCACAATACGCAATATCAACTAGAAAGTGATGTAGGCCCAGTGACTGCATTGCTCAATTTTCTGGGCCAACATTCATTACCACTCAGAATTGTGCAAGGTAAGACTTGAGGATAATCACTAGCCATAAATACATATTTTATTGGAAGAAGGTAGAGCCTTCCCTCTCACAATTGCGCAATGATGTCTTGGTGAGGTAGAATCCAAGCCAATGCTACCGAGAACCCCACCAACAGGCAACTAAAATAAGATGAAGATGTGAATGCATGGTGATACAGAGTGTAAGAAGAGGTGAATGATCATGCATGAAAACATTGAATGTAATATTCAGAAAATGGAGCAACTTGCATGTGTGTGAGACGAGTCGCCGAATTGGCGATTGTTCATGCAAAATAGTGTCATGTATGTGAAAACAGTGAGATGCTAATGAAAATTGAAATGGTGATTTTACAAGCTAATATGCATGTAAACAATAGTAAGCATTCACAAAAATCAAGCAGACAATACTCACACAAGGAAAAACACAAAAAGCAACAAAAATGATGCACAAGACAACTTAAGTAGACTTACCCAGAAATCGCTGAGTTGGATGTGTCGAAGTCTCCTGGATGTGTTGTGGGATGTCCGAGCTCCAAGATCAATCTAAAGAATGAGCTACGAAGAATCAAATAAATAAGTTTGACGCTCATGATGTGCATGCCACAATTCTAGGAAGAAACAACACTTGGAGGAAAGTTCCTAAAACGATCTTTGCATGTAACCTCCAGCTGCTAAAAATAGCTCCCTAAAATCTAGGGATGCTTTTTGCATGTTGCTTTTTTCTATTGTGGGAAAAAGAAGTCTTTGCATGCAAGTCAAGTTTTCTTAGTCTTGGGTGGAACTAGTCAACCCAAGGGCACATGTAACATCATGCTTGACTGAGGGGAAATTTTGTGCAGTTTCTGGGAGGAAGCTAGGTTGGTTGTCCAGAGGGATTGTACAATTTCTAGGAGGAGCAGCTAATTGCTGCCCAAAATTGTGAAATTTATGGGTTGAGCAGTCTTGATTGTGAAATTTTCACTGGGAAGGTTGGCTTACAGGATTGCGAAGTTTCTGAGCCCAACAGGCTACCAGTCAGATTTGTGCAATATCTGGAGGGAAGGTTGTTTCCCCTCCAGAATTGCGCAATTTCTTGAGCGAGTTGCTCAGCCAACAGCTGGACCGAGTCTAGAGTAGCAGGCTGTGAGGGGAGCGTAGAAATCTATCATGCACAGGTTTTCATGCTACTAGAAAACCACTAAAGTTTGTGTACTTGACATTGCAAGACATACTGCTGAGGATAGTTGGTAGGGAGGCTCCAAAACAAAGCGAAGGAAAAATTTTGGAGGGTGGTTGTAGCTGCTACAACACTTGGCCACACACTGGTATAACTCCATCTCTCTTAATGGACCTTTTTCATGAAAATCAAGTCTAACACCTCCAGAAGTATTGTTCAGCTCTTTGTTCGTCTTGGTTTCCACACTTGATTGATTATAGGATGTAGCATCTGCCAAGCTCTTGGTCAATCGACACACATTCCAAGCCAAGTAAACACATTTGTTTCGATTTGGGATGACGGGTATATTGGTGCTCAAGCAGTATAGTCGTCATATTTTTAGTTTCATCTCTGGTGTTGCTCTGTTGCCAATAGGTCTGGACAGTACCCCGACGGAGTCACACAAGAACACAAGCATCGCTCTACTACCAGTGAGCCTAGTCAATACCCTGGCAGATTTACCAGCATCACCTCTCTTCACAAGAAGCCTTTCTCTTCTTTCGCCTTATTCATTTTCCATTTTTTCGAAAATTTTCACCTTTTTATTTTTTCATTTTTCATTTTCATAACACTGCATAGCAATTATTCATTTCAGAGGTGGAAGAGGGATCCCGACTTATTGAAAGCAGAAGAGATTGTTCCTTTAGAGAAGTAGTTTATGTATACCTCTGACATGCTTGTTAAGATTCCCCCCCCCCCCAACCTTACTCTACTTGATTGAGTTGACAAGGATTAACTAAAAAACAACTAACTAGAGTAGGTGACACTAGTTAGCGCACAAGCGTTGTGTTTTCACCAAGGTTCACTTCAAAAAATACATATTTTCCATCGATGTATCATGGGATGAAGATACAAAGTTCTTCATATAGAGGCGGGACAACATATAACCAAATATTGATAACTGCACAAGTCCTCTTGTACTTTACCCAACTTGTTTCAAGAGTCGCACAGGGTCTCATGCAAAACTAACCTACGAACATAAACAAGCAAACAAATAACAAAACAAAGTGGAAGCAAAAGTAAATGTGAAAGAAAAGCAAGTAAGAAAACAGGAATGAAAGAAAACAAACATGCAAGGCAAAAAGCAAACATACATGCAAGAAAAAAAACCAAAAGCAAACACTACTCCTACTCCTAATCTAACAGCGAATGGGCCTGATCACGTGAAGTGATACTTCCAATGTAGCCACCAGCGCATTGGTCAACCCATGTTGGTGAACACATGGTTTGTGAACAACACAACTATGCGAATCGGCAAACATGAAAGATATAACAATGAAGACAAACACACTCCAAGTCTAAATGTGTCCACAGAAAATAAGTGATTGCAAGTACATGACATGCAGTCCGTGGACTTATTAGGGTGTTGTGCGACACTGCATGCAGCTGTTAAGGACTGTGACATGCAAGCAAATGAAAGAAACAAATACAAATTGCGTCATTCACATGTTCTTCCTTTGTAAGATTCCTCCAATGCATGACCGATGGGATCATGTAGTTCGAGTGGAGGAAGCATAATCTATGTGTGATATTGATCTTCAATGCATACAGATGAGTGATGAGGAGCGTCGGGCATTTCAACAATTTCCTTATCAAAAGTGAAACCAACCTCAGGACAACGAGGGCCTAACATAACCATCAACTCGGGCTAAATTGCCTCGATAGTTTGTGGGGTTTCGACTTCGTCGACAGATAGATCACCATAAAAGGTTGGATTTTAAAGATCAACTACGATAGAATCATCATCATGATCGAGTATGGGAGTAAATATATCACAATAACTACGATCCACAAAATCAATGATTTCATCGGCATCATCCTAATATAATGAATCAAACTCAAGGGTAGATGAGAAGTGGACAAATTCACCCTCTATGTTTCCAGAAAAAGTAGATGAAAATCTAAGTGGATTTTCAATGAATAATTTATCCTCTCCATTGTCAGATGATGGATTGACATCTGATGTGTTTTGCGAATGATCAACAATGGGTGCATCTATAGACAAATATACACATATGAAATCATGGACGGTAGGTTCACCAAAGATGTCAGGAAAGAATGGAGGGGGCTTAGATAGAAGGGAGTCATCCTTCACCGAGTGTTGATGCTCAAGCTCCCAGTCATACGCTTCATGAATGAAAACACATTTTAGTTGTGCAACACCAACCTCATCGATGGCTTGATCCTCATTCACAACAAGTGTAGAGTATGGAATGGAAGAACGAAATACAATGTCATCTAGAGGATCATTTGAGTATGAAGACGGAGGTTGAGGTACAGAATGCATGTGATAACTCAATGAACTCACAACCAAATCTGTGCGAAAATTGAGAGAAGTGATGTTGGGAGGATGTTCTATTGAACAGATGTGTGTGCTTGTTCTCCCACATCACTCTGTAGTGGTGGGGTTGTCCGATGAGGGGATGATGGACAATCACTTGTAACAATGACCATATCCATTTGTGATTGCACAGCTCCATAACTAAAGTATGTTGAGCAAGGCTTGGGCTCAAACTTCTTCTTAGGATAGAATGATTTGTTAAGACAATATTCAAATCTATCCCAAAGATATGGAAATTTCATCTAGATTTTTGAAGCTTGAAAATGCAAATCACGGAAGTGCTGCCAAAAATCCATAGGTGATTCATGCGGGGCCTTCTATTGTTGTAACATTTTTTGGTCAAGAGGTTTTGGATCAAAATGATGGAAAGTAGATTCGATGAGATCACAAAACTGTTCAAGCAAGTGCACGTTGTGAGGAGGTAGACAGCAACACCATGTTGTGGGGATTCACAAAGTGTGTATCATAGCAGCAGACTAACCTCTTCATCATAGAACTCATATGAATTCTCAAGGAATGCATAGAATTCTTCTAAGTACTCAGGCCAGGCTACTTCTCCTTCACCATCATACATGAATTCGGACAAGAGATCAAAAAATTCCCTCGTGATGTTGAGAGGTTCGACATGCAAAAAACATTGTGGAGGGGTGAGTGTGACAAAATCCATGATAGGTGTCTAAAGGTTAAAAATAGGATGAGAGGACACAGCTTGTCATTAGACCCTCTTTCTAGCACCAGAAATGTTGACGGTGTTGGACCTCCTAACATGTCAGGGGATCTCCCCAGTAAGAGGTCCCAACTAGACCTCAGAACATTTGGTGTAGGAATCCCAGCAGTGATTCATACAGTATTGCCTTGACCATGGTTGCACACAGAGGCAAGTAAGATGTCCCTGTTGGTAACAAGGGTATGACATATGCACCAAGTCAAGGAAGGTGCATGAGTGGTTCTAACACATGGAGGATGATGTGAGTGCGCCCTTTGGAAACCTGTGAAAGAATAGAGTTAAGAAGGGAACACACGAGCAAAGTTGCATCACAAACTGGAAGGCAAGTGGGCTAGTGATCCAAAGTGATGGTTAAACCAACTACACATTTCATTAAGATTCATACTTACATACAAAGGAAAGCCATACATGCATGTGTAAGCAAACAGATACATATATCATTTAGAGTAAACAAGATAACTAAAATACAATATGACATAAGAATGAAATGTATTGGCTCTGTTATATTAAGAAGTGAAACTTCTAGTCATACAATACAACCATGAACAACCACTAGTTCTGATAGTGGAATGTTACAGTCACTACCGCCTACTCCTCCAAAGAGATATACTTGCTCTGCATAGTGGAGAAGCCAAGGCTCATACAATACTCTCCAAGATTTCTCTAAGATACTCCTATCGAAATATTGGCTGACCAAAAGCCTCTACAATGAGTTATGAGGGACTATATATAGCAAAGGGTGGGGTGGCTCTTGACATTCCCCTTTGTGACTGTTCATCTACCATCATGATTCTTCATCTACTCTATGATTGTTACATCCAATTATCGACGCTTGAACTTCCACTTGACAAGATGTTACATACAATTTGCACATGTACCCATGTGAGACAAAATAGGCTTGAGAAAGCCATGCAAGACATCACTATGACTTGGACAACTGTGGAAATACCAGTTCTTCGACATCCTCATGATGGTCGATAGTGACAAACTGATGCCAAGCTTGGTAGTCTGCGATGGTGTCCATGTACTCTATGTTGACATCTTTATGGAAATGAACTCTTCCCTCCATCACATCCCAGTACACTACTTGGGCTCCTTTGTCCAACGTTGGTTGTGGAGCCTGATTATCTTCTTTATTCATAGGTATCGCAACATTGGACCCTAGTTCGTAATGTGGCGGCAACGCCGCCTGTAAAACATGTACCGCTAGGGGGGTCCAGGGGTCATTCATTAGGAAAAGATCTAACGGTAGATGTTATATTTAATTTAGGGTTTTTTCCCTAGAAGGCAACCCATTGCTATATATGAGGGAATTGTATTGCGTCTATGTAGATATGTATTCTGAGTGAGAAAGAGAGAGGAGATTGTGTGATATCAAAGAGGGAATTACAACAGATATGATGTAGGTTGCATCTATTCATTTTGTTAGATAATATAAAAGGAAGGACTGGATATTTCTCCGTGGAAGTAGCCCAAATTGGGTGAACCACGTATATCTATGTCTCTCTTGTTTCATGCATTTTCTGTGTTCCATTGCTCTGTAATATATAATTTTCTAACATCCAACTTGTCTGGTAACATGCGCATCATTGTCTTCAGTGTGGTCAGACCAGCGACATACTGATGCATGGTGTCTGCACTGATCACCAAGTTTGCACTAGTGTCTATGCGCATCAACTCATCAAAGTATGAGTCAAGCTCTAGCTAGACTTGCGCCTTTGTCTTTGCCTTGGTGAGTGTCCCAATAGATGGGATCGCATGTGTGTGCACAACGACATCCATACTTGGACTAAATACTTGTGCATGGGAAGCCTACAAACTAGTGATGAGTTGCGGGAGATATTCATAGGTTTGGATTTGACTCCAGATGTGTGCTTTAAGCTCAAACGCTCCAAGATTCATCATCTTGGGAAAGTTTGATAGGGATCCCTTGTATATCATTTCCATGTTTGCATGTAGTCAACAGGAGTATTCACGTTTGACAAAATACTTGCTCTCCTAGCACATCGTTGTTGCCAACTTTTTGAGATGAACAACTATCTTATGCACGATACAAAACTTGGCATACAATGCTCGCATGATTGTCTCAAAGGACAATACTTCATCTAGTATTGCCTTCTTCAACTCTTCTCGGGTAGATGTTCTAACTAGTTCTCCTCCCTACTTGGCCATTTGTAACTCCTTAGCCATTCGCTTGTTCTCTGCTATCAGGAAGCGAACACTTGAGCTAGTGGCTTTGGCCTATGCTCTAGTAGCATCGGCCAATGCTTTTGGATGCTTGCACATGTCATACATGATCACTCATTCCTCAAATTGTGTGGGAGATGTGTTGTCATCCAAAGTAGAAACTCTGCGAGATTTCGCAACACTATGTTGCAACTCATCGAATGATATGTTGTGCATTTCTCCTTCCAAATTGTCTCCAAGGATCTCAGTGTCTCCTTGGTTGCTTGGGACTTTCTCTTCTTCCGAATTTGGTGGAGCTGGTAGTTCAACCTCTTGGTGTTAAGGCATGAAGTTGATGTCTTGATCAAACTCTTTCTACTCCATATCCATATTATCCATCTGCTCAAGTGCTTGTTCAATCTCTTGAGCGAAGTCCTCCTACGACTACTCACCCTTCCTGCTTGGTGCCAGTTGTTCGGATGAGTCTACTACCTGTACTGGTGCAGTTTCATTTGTCTGTACATATTGCACCCCCTTTCGTACATGTTCTTGTTGCGCTTCCTTCTCCTTTCTGCACAACACTTATTCCTTCTAGAGTTTCTCCTTCAACTCATGCAACTCCTTCATTGTTTCCTCCATCCTCTATTTTTCTCTCTGCCCTTATACATTCCTCCTATCATGATGTTGCCTCTTTGCATCTATTGCCAAAGTTTCTTTCTATACAAGTAGTTTTGCTCTGAACTTGCAGCTTTGTTCTGCCTCCGAATTGGTTACAATATTCCTCTTATCATTGTCGCGCACTGGTATGTTTACCTTTGCTGCTGGTGCTCTCCTAGATGCCACTTCATGTTGCTTCTCTATCCATTCCACAGCAATGTCGACCAGTTCATTGGGCCTAGAGGAGTTGTAACAATATCTCCATGGGTATTCTTCTGCCCAATGATATGCCCCGTGGATCCACTAAAATTGTACCCTTGCGCAGTGATCTTTCACAAAACAATGCGGGTCATATGGATTGAAGCTTCAGACATTGAAAGGATATTTCTTGATCTCCTCTTCTTCGACATCCACATGCTTGAAATTATGTATCTCATATAACCCTATCCACAATAGAAGAGCAGGCCAAGGTGCCTTCTTCTTTCGGTGCAACCTAGCTGATAGTCCTACCGAGATGTGGTATGATATTTCTTGCATGACGAGCTTATCCATGGAAAACTTCAGCAAAACATGCGGAGGCTTCTCCACGTTGTACATCTGTATGAAGGTGTTGAATGGTGAGGCATACCAATCTACTATGTCAATCAGTGCCTCCATTAGTACCTTCGACATGCAAGGTGGATCCTACTCAAATATCATCTTGTACACATCGGTGACAAAATGATCTCATAGATGTGTGATAACTCCTTTGAAGATGCATTCGGACAACTTTTTACAATAAGTATTCACATAGGTCTTTATCGATGTCCATGCCCACTTCAAGCCCAGGAACTCCTGACGGGCACAGATTGCATACAAGATGTAAGCAGACATGTAGATTTATGCTTGTTGACCTTTGGGTGGTAGCCGAGCTCCTGTTACCTATTCCTTCAGCCTGAGAGCCAACATATTAGACCAGTTGCATGCTTTGCCTTCACTGGCTAGTTGGTCTAACACGATCACCCAACTTTGTGGGAAGGTCTTCGTGCTTGCTTGGCCATACAAGCGACATGCAAAGATGACCAAGTAATGATACACCTTCCACCATATCTTCATCTTGTAAATCTGGTTGGGTGTCATCCTAAACTTGGCTGGCTCCTTCACCCAGTTCTTCAAGATATCCCTGGAGTTGGCATTGCTGCTAGGTATGCTGAAGGGTGTCTCCATTATGATCATTGGCTTCGACATATGGTACATCTAATGATAATTATGTGCCCTCAAGGTAGCAATATCTATCCCATTGACACTACTCAATGTCATTGTCCCAGGATTAGTGTGTGAGACGATCCAATGTATCGTGTTCGCGCATGAGAATACGGGATACTTGCATGCAATCTGGTACAAGCCAGACTTGTGAATGTTCACATAAACCTGGTGGTCTTCGAGAGCTTCCCCAAATGTGTTTGAGGATGCATCATTGGCCTCTTACCATTTCAACTTGATTTATTTGTCTACGATTAGCTTGGTGTCTTCGTAGATCGACAAACTTGTAGACACTCACTCAATTACTGCTCCGTTTGTGCTTCCATCAGTGTCCTTTGATCCTACTCTTTGGGAGGCCATTTATCCTAAACTACTGAGAGATGGATGAAGACCTGCTAGATCTAGAGACATGGAAACATGCATGGCAAGGAATTTGTCAGCCAAAAACAAAGAAAACCTTAGGAATGACATGCAACGTACCTAGGGATTAACTGGAAAGAATTGTGCAATTTTTCCTATGAGGTTGGGAGACTGACTGTCAGAACTATGCAAAAGGCATTCTGGATTGTGTGGAGGTTGGCTAACTACTGGAATTTCGCAATGCACAATCCAGACTGACCTGCTAGCTGCTGGGATTCTACAATGCACAATCTCAGCTGGCAAGTGATGCAAGCCCAATGACTGCATTGCGCAATTTTCTGGGCCAGTAGTCACAGCCTCTCAAAATTACACAAGGCAAGACTGGAGGAAAATCATTGGCCAAAAATGCACATATTCTGGGAGGAAGGCAGAGCCTTCCCTCTCAAAATTGCGCAATGTTGTCTTGGTGAGGCAGAGTCCAGGCCAAGGTTGCCCAGACCCGCCGACAGGAAACTAAAAGAAGATGAAGATGTGAATGCACGGAAATACTGAGAGTAATAAGAGGTGAAGGATTTTGTATGCAAACAATGAATGTAAGATTCATAAAATGGAACAACATGCATGTGTGTGAGACGAGTCACTAAATCGGTGACCGTTCGTGCAAAACAGTGTCATGCATGCAACAATAGTGAGATGTTAACGAACACTGAAACGGTTCTTGTATAAGCTAATATGCATGTAAACGAAAGCAAGCTTTCATAGAAATCAAGCAGATAGCACTCAGACACACCAAAACACAAAAGCGATAGAAATGTTGCACAAGACAAGTTAAGAGGATATACCCAGAAATAGTTGAGTTGGATGTATCGAAGACTCCTGGATGTGTTGTGGGATGTCATATATCCAAGATCGATGTGAATAATGAGATCTAAAGTGCTGAATAGATAATTTGAGGCTCATGATGTGCATGCCACAATTCTAGGAAAAAGTGACACTTGGAGGAAATTTTCTAAAACAATCTTTGCATGTAACCTCCAGCTCCTAAAAAATAGCTCCATAAAATATAGGGATTATTTTTTCATGTTGATTTTTGCTATTTTGGGAAAAATAAGCCTATGCATGCAAGTGAATTTTTCTCAGTCCTGGGTGGAACCAATCAACCCAAGGGCACATGCAACAGTTTGCTTGACTAAGGGGAAATTTTGTGCAGTTTTTGGGAGGAAGTTGGGCTGGCTGTCTAGAGGGATTGCACAATTTCTAGGAGGAGCAGCTGACTGCTACCCAAAATTGTGCAATTTATGGGCTAAGCAGTCATGTTGGGTTATATTTGCGCAATTTTCACTGGGAAGGTTGACTGATAGGATTCCAATTTCTAATCCCAACAAGATGCCAGGAAAATTTGCACAATTTCTGGAGGGAAGGCTAGTTCCCCTCCAGAATTATGCAATTTCTTAATGGAGATGCTCAACCAGCAGATGGACCAAGTCTAGAGTAGTAGCCTATGAGGGAAGTGCAACAAGCTATCATGCACAGATTGTCATGCTACTAGAAAACCACTGAAGCTTATGTACTTGACATTGCAAGACATGTTGTTGAGGATAGTTGGTAGGAGGCTCCAAAACAGAGCTAAGGAAAAATTTTGGAGGGTGGTTGTAGTCGCTACAACAGAAGTATAACCTACATACCTCACTTTCATTTAAATGTTGGTATTTCAACTACCTTTTCAAGTGCACTAATGCTTCTTCTAAGAGGTTCTCATATTCCTCTAAGAATAAGCAGGAGATGTCACTGTCTTTCCCATACACTAGGGAGTTCTCTGAGCCTTTAGCTGGGGTCACGGTTTTCACAAACCAAGATTCTTTGTACAACGTTCTTTTCTCACCTCCAAAAGTGGGAATGGTGGTGTTGGGGCAAAGTGATTTCTTGTCATTTAATTTGTCAACCCGGGGGTTTTGTAAACCTGTGAAGCATGCGTGCACTATATGTGCTAGAAACTATCTTTCAGTTTAGATCAATCTAGCTACAAAATAACGAAAACCAATTCATCTAGTATGAAATCAAATAATGAAAATGAAATTCAACTAACCTATGGAATCAAAAAAAACTAATGTACACTTAGTTACTCCAGCGTTCAATTATGAAGTGTTACCTTCTTGAGATGATGTGTAAGCAACGATTTATACTTTAATTTCTAATGTCCTAGAAAATCAAGTAAAGTGTGCTGAAAATAACTCAGTAATTGCATGTATTAAATATTCAACCATTCAATCTTGAAATATGATTAAATCAATTTCTTAGAATGATCTTTAGGAATATCAGCTAATGCAATTAAATGAGGATCTTAAAAGAAAATATAAAAGCATGAAAAAGTAAAGCTCAATGATTGCATAGGTTGAACATTCAATCACCCAATTTGAAGTCACCTTCTTGGCCTAATCCTTTATTCAGTTATAAAATGAATTGATGGTTTGATCTAAGAAAGTAAATAACAGAACATGAAAGGAAACTAAATAACTATGAGCCCTTGCCTCAAACTTAATCCAATTAGAAAATACATAAATCTTCCCCATTGAAATGTTTTTAGAAAAGCAAAGATTACACAGTCATTTTAAAACTAATACTAAGAAAGCTAATGAACTTTAATCTATAAAAGCAATTAAATCTCACAATCATTAGATGGCCATTCCAATGGTGTATGAGGATGGCAAGTGAAGAAGCTCCATATGCAAGCAAAACTAAATCTTCAAATCTCCAAGTATAAGCTCCAAATTCTCTATTAAAAACATGAGCATTTCTACAACTTTACACATGCCTTTCAAAGGAGAAGGCTCTTCTATTTATACAAAAACATAAGAAGCTACCTATTTAATGAAGATCCACTAAAATCTTAAATAGTTACAACCAAATAGCTCATAAGGAGATACATATCCCCTAAGTGTCTCATAGAGTTCTAATCCAAATAAGAAATGATGAGACACCTCATGGAGTTACAATCCAAATAGGACACATATCATTCTTTGACCTTTATCCAAATCTCGTTTGAAGGAAATTCTAATTTGAGCATTGGACGCCACATAAGGGTGCCTTGGAAGCTTCCAAATGACCTACACATGTCATGAAACTCAAGCCACATATATAGATACATGAAACCATGTTAATTTTCTAGTTTTTAATCATAAATTCACTTTAAACACATAAAATAAATAACTTTGGTAAATAAGGATCCTAACCCATATATTTATGAAAATGGTGGCTAATGAAAGGTTATATGGTTATGGAGTTGCGACATGTGAGTGAAATGGTGGTGATAAAGGTGAAAGTGGATGTCATTTTGAAGACATCTTGGAGGCCCAACAGGTGGCATACGTAAGATCTAGCTTGGTAGAGCCACCCACCTTGGAACCCCAAGATCTCGATAAGAGAATTCCAAAGTGAGGAGGTATGTCTACCACCACTATATCCATGACCACACTCTTCACTTGGATCTGAGCCAAGTTTACCATGAGATCCTTTATCATGCCTAAGCACTTGACTCTCTTGGAGTCAGAGTATAAGTCTTTGTATGGTCTGGTGATCTCCAAACCCAACTATTCCGTTACTGATAATGGCATGAGGTTGTGTGAAGCTCCTGAATCTAGCATGCAATTAAGTAGACAAAGGTCATGGATCACCAGAGTCACATAAAATGGTGTAGTAGATGGATCCAGCTCTTCCACGTGTGGCCCAAAAAGAACCATTGGCCTCTCCTCCTGTAGGTTCAAACTATCATGGGATGGTGCTGAGCTAGTTGGGTGCATGAATTTTGAGACTTAATCTTTGTAATGAGGCTTCTTTAAAAGCTCAGCCAAAGGAACATGAATTTTTACCTTTCCCAACTCCTTTTAGAGATTGGACATATGTTGGGCCTTTTCTGCATCTCCATGCTCTATTCCTTCTCCCTTCCCATTGGTGGCTGTCAGTGGGGAAGGTGCCTCTTTTTCTATGTGTCCCTTAGGACCATTTCTCTCTTTATTTGTATAGACTCATGTATTAGGTGGGTCAGGATGTAGCTTACCCTTCCCTTTGTTTGGGGCTGGAGGAACCACTTGGGGAGAAGCTTCCCATTGTTGTTCTAGTTCTCTCGTCCTCTTCTTCAAAGATCTAAGACTATAATTATGTTGTGGTTGTGTTTTCATGAACTCTACAAACTGTTTACAATAATAATCTGTATCTTCTCCCTCTGTTGTTGCTTCTTTGTGATGATTGGCCTCCCAGTGGACCATATTTTCATGTCCCTCTTCAACAAAACCAACATATATATTTGCCTACGTCTCCTGAGTATCCGAAGATTGTTCATCAGAACTATATTCCAAGTATAAGGGGTGAGGAATATGGTCCAGTTGCTCCTTTCTTCCCCTTCGAAGTAGTTTTAGTGATGGCCTTCTATATTGTTGGTTATAGCCCCAATTGTCGACTTGAGAATTCTGTCTAGAGAGATTCTTGTTCTCAATTTCAAGCTTCCCAACCTTTTATGATAAGCTCTTGATGAGTTTATCTAGATCATCCCAAGTTGGGCCTGATGACTTCCCAACTCAACCAAAGGAGGAGGCCTCTTCTTTTTGTCTTTTGGGTTCAGTAGGTTCTTGCTTTGCCCTCGACTTCCCTACCAAGGCTAGCTTTTCTTCCACTCCATGAGCATCAATCTAAAGTTGGTCTAGAGTGGTAGATTTCCTTTCTCTAAGGGTAAAACCAACATCAAATTCAAAGGCTCCCATGAAAACCACATAAGCTACATCTGGGAGAGGCTTTATGTCAGTTGGTAGGCTATTGAACTGCTTATTGAATCTTTTGATCAATTTTGTAGTATCTTCCTTCAGCGTTTTCCTTATTGCATTGAACTCAATGCGGAGGTACTCATGGTTCCTATTTTCTCCCCATTTATGGGTGGAAGAGATTTCAAGTTGCTCCCATGTTGGGATGGAGGCATTAGGTAGGGATTTGAACCATTTTATAGCCTCTCCATTGAGGGATTGTACAAAAAGTCTCATAACAACATCCAATTGTTCCAAATTTATGATTCATGTGCCGCAGATTTAAATATCTAATCTCAATAATCCTCATAAGCATATACATAAACAATGTTCATACAAACGAATCTATGAAACAACTACAGGAATTTGTATTAACATATAGATACTAATGAATCCGTGAGGGAGCTTGAAACACATCTAGCAACAATAACTATATGAATTCGGGGAGGAAGCATGAACATAAAATGATTTCAACAAAGGGGAACACATATTGTAATCCTTTGAAGAGGGAATCAACATTGTTTCCTTGATATTCTGAAAATATCTGTATTGCAAAGGAAATACAATCTGAAATTATAGCATGCAATGTTTTCTATAGAATTTCTTAATGATGCAGCGAGCATCAAGGACATTTTTCATTTGTAAATATGTGATTGAAGGGGTGTGACAAATTTTAATATTTTATTAATTAATTTGTTGTTTTTATAAAATAGGAAGAAAGTGAGGATTTTGTAAATATTCTTTTAAGGAATATGAGAGAAAATAGAGTTAGAATTAATGAGGGAGCCTAAGTTGGAATTAGTTTCTAAGTCTTAGGGATGAGAATCTATCTTTTAGGGATGTTGAGAGATTTAGGGGTTTGTTGAGGAAGTGAAGGGATTGAACATTTAATTAAATGATTTTTTTTTTTAAATTGTATAAATTATTAAACCTCAAAAGCACAGAGAGGGGGTGAGCGTGAGGTGTGAGAGTGAGAAGTTCTCCTTGAGATCCTTCTGACAGTTTGTAAAAGGGCCAAGGATTTGCATATCTGGCCATGAATAGAACTTCTGTAAATGCTTGTTTTATGTATATATGGATATGTTGAATTCAGTTATGGATAAGCTTGGTGCCTGTCTATTCTGGATGATTTGTTCAGTGCCAAAGTGGGTTAGCTTGTATTTGTCCCAGCTATTTCTAGATTACATGAATGATGGAAAGCCAGTGGCAATTCTGTCGATATGTTGTACCAATTATATATTTGATATTTCCCAACATTTCGTTTCTCGCTTCACAGTTATAAGCTGTTGGAGATGAGCTGAACATAGACAGTGTCATGTAACCACGATTTGAGACATTGAGAATTCCGAGTTTGATTCACTTTTATTGTCCTGTAATTTGTTGACCTGCAATTTACGAATTCGGTGTTATTTCGTTGAAGTTTGAGATGTAAAACATGTGAATGGGTGAAGTAATTATCAAAGTATTTAAAAAGACATTTTTATCCAACTAAGCTGCTTGTAGGTTGGTCTCCAGAATAAATGAATGCTGTTTTATAGGAATAAGCAGAGGCATTACAAGCTCACCTGTCAACACTTGTGCCAGATATCTGAACTTGTGACTTCTCACTGGTTCTGTGATTAATAGTTTTAATTCCATGCGAGATTACTGTGGCAAATTCCAGAGAATTGATACGATTTGATTTAACACATATGGGTCAATGTAGGGGGAGCCAAGGCAATATAAATATACCTTGAGCTTTTGTTTATAAGCAGACTTTAACCAGCGCGGTGCCAAAGAATTGTGCTTGTATGAAGTGTGCTGGCATATTTTCCAATACACAAGTAAGGAAGCGGCCCGTTGGTTGTTTGAACTCATCTTTCCAAGTGAGATCATACCGTGTCAAGGATTGCGCAACAGGGGCCGAGGACCAGGGTTCGGGGAGCAATATAATATTAATACAACTGTATAGATGGATCGGTGAACAGCGGAATTGGTAAAGTCTTCGAAGGCGGATTCAATTTGTATCTGGTCGGTTATATGTGCAATATACCTGCGTTATATATATGAGCCTTTGTGCAGAATAAGAGCCAAGCAAGAGTGGAGGAGCGCATGGCATAAGTGAACATATACATTCTCTGTGTATTATCTGTTAAATTCCTTTTGAATATTCGTTGGCTACCTAAATGCTGTATGTGTTTGCTTGCGGTGAAAACTTAATGGCGTAGCAAGGGTTTATGAAACCGTTCGGGCGACTTATCAAACATATACATACATGACTGTCACATATATACACCCACGGTCACAGGTTTTATGACTGTCACATATATATAGAACGCACATTGCGCAGGGAATATATATATTAAAGCTGTCTATGGAAATTCGGTACCAGAAGAATAAACGCCGAGCGATAAGGGAATTGTGTAAGTATGTATGTGCCTGGCCGGTTTTTTTTTTTTTATGTGCGCAAATCCATTTTAATACATTTGGGTTAAGAGTTCATGAAGAGTGCTGTGAGGTTACAAGCTTCTGTATATTTGTTGCAAATTGCTGTGGATGGAAATTGAATTAGGGAATTGTTTGAGGCGCATTTGTTTTGGTCATGAACGAGGATGGAGATCCTGGGTATTGCAAGCCCCGCTTGCATCATTTTTGGTATCCAGAGCTAGAATGCTCTGTTGAAGATATTGGTTTTTTTTTTCTGAATGAAAACGAAAGTTTGTTGAATTGAAATGTATTTTTGTTGAAAGACTGAGGGAGGAAAAAGATCATACAAGATCTTAAGAGGTGAACAATTTCCCGGATTTGAATTTGTAAATGAAGTTTGTTGCAGAGAGATGATGCAGCGAACCTGGTATTCAGCTAAAGGCTGATAAGGAGGAAGAAGGTGAGTTGAAGAGATAGCCTGAAGAGAGCAGAGAGAGTGTTGAAAGGTTCTAGAGGCAGTGACCAGTATTACCAAAAGACTGAGTAGGAGAGCTTAGAGAAGGGAAGTGCGGCAGGACATGGAGCTTGTTGCAAAGGCTAGTGCAACTCATGGCAAGTGAGAAGATGATCATGGAGGATCAAAGAAGAGGTTTAGAGGAATGCCACAACGATAAGATGACTGCAGAAGTAAGAGAAAGAGAGATTGCAGTAATGAAGGTACAATTGCAGGTACTAGAGGAATGGATGCAAGAGCAGGAAAATCAGAATAGAGGTTGGATCTTTCCACTGAAGGGAAAGAGAGTGGTTTGGAAACAATTGCAGAGGAAGTTGAGGCAAATTGTGATTGCCTTGTTGAAAAGGGAACTTAGAGTTCTTGAGCCAGAGATGGAATTGGAGGAAGCAGACAAGACCAAAAAGTCTTGTGATTTAAAAACCAACGAGTTGTGTATGATTGCAGGTACAGTACAAGGAGATGAACAAGCTTTAGAGTTTGTTCAAGAAAAATTGAATCTGAAGGCTGTTCAGATCGATGTTGAGATAGCAAGATCTCAGAAGGAGATGAAGACGAAGGAGTCTAATCAGGATGTTGATGCAGAAAGAGAAGGACCAGCTGATGATTGGTCAAGCATTGGTGAAGGTATGGAAAATCGTGTGAAGTTTCCAAGTTCTACTTCTAATGAAGTTGTTGAATTGTATAGGAAACTAGATCTCCAGAGAAGAGAGTTGGGGAGACAAAGGACTTATGTGTAGGATAATTTGCTGAGGAAGCAAGGCAGGAAAGTTTTCATGAAGGATAGTTATGGAGCAGATGATAGTAAAAAGGAGAGACTAGTTAATAGTCTCATGGTGAATACAAATCAGCATACTCATGTGCTGACAAAATAATCGGAAATTGAACTGATAATGCAGATGATGATGAAAGAATCCCGGAAGAGGCCAGCAGCAGTAAAACAAAGGAGAAGCAGCAAAAGAAAGACAGTAAAAGATTGTGAGAGCACAGCCAGTGGAGCAATGCAACATAAAGTGTGGGAACCTGGAGAAGAATATCAAAAAGAAGCAGTGGCAAGTGGAAAGCTACAGCACAAGATATGGGATCGAGGCATACACAGATCCGAACACATGATCAGGCGATCATGATTAATTTTAACGTTGGGTGTCTGATGCAGGAGCATCAAGTACATTTTTCATTTGTAAATATGTGATTAAAGGGGGTGTGACAAATTTTAATATTTTATTAATTAATTTGTTATTTTTGATAAAATAGGAGAAAGTGAGGATTCTATAAATATTCTTTTAAGGAATATGAGAGAAAATATAGTTAGAATTAATGAGGGAGCCTAAGTTGGAATTAGTTTCTAAGTCTAAGGGATGAGAATCTATCTTTTAGGGATGTTGAGAGATTTAGGGGTTTGTTGAGGAAGTGAAGGGATTGAACATTTAATTAAATGATTTTTTTTAAATTGTATAAATTATTAAGCCTCAAAAGCATAGAGGAGGAGTGAACGTGAGGGGTGAGGGTCAGAGGTTTCTGGTTGGGAGCCTTCGGGCAGTTGTAAGGGCCATCAAATCTAGTTATTTGGCCATGAATGTACCTATTGTGTATGATTGTTTATGTAAATATGAGTATTGAATTCAAGTGATATGGTTGTGTTCGTGGTTAATGAATTCCCAAATATGGTTTTGCATGTAGCGATAGAAATTGATTTTATACAGCTTACATTTGAATGAGATGTTGATGGCTCTTATTTTCCTATGCGCTATGATCCTGTATATTGATCATTAAGGCTCTTCCCTTTCATGCTCGTTTATAATGCTTTGAACCTCAATTTATTGTGGCGTATATGTATTCTGGGTACAACGTTTTATGATTATGGATATATATATTCTGATTATGGCGTGAAGCGTTGTAGCTGTAGCAGCGTTAAAGATTCATAATGAAGTGCTGAACATTACTGGTCAGAGACCCTATCGGCGTCCAGAATACAGTTGAAACCATATGGAAGGCGCTTTACAAGCGAACAGAGATACGGTATGGTAAAAGAGTGAACTCTGAATTTGGAAGCCGAAATATATAAACGGTGACATAAGACCAAAACCGTGGCGTGGAGACTTGTTCATACAACCTGTGTACAGCTTAATCAAAAGACTGCAAAGATGTATATTAGCCAGAACAAGCATACAAGCCTCGGTTGCCTTTCGGACAGAGACGTATTGTGACAGAGCACGAGTTTTGGAATTGGAAGCCGAATGATATAAAGTGGTTCAGTTAAAGCAGTAAGCATATACACAATGTACCGAACCTGCATGGAGAGTGGGGAAACGCGCATAACATCGGTTCACAATATATGAGTTCAGCCAACTAACGAATCTTGGAAGCGAGGTAATAAAAATGCGATTTATATACATCGATTTTAAATTATAGCAAGCATATATATATATATAATATATATATATATAATTTATATATATATAAATAATATATATATATATACGCTGTATGTTTGTAAACTGTCCGGAAGTAATAAAAAGAACAGTGCCGGTTTATATAATTGACTTATGGAAAAAGGCCGGAGGATACGAGCCTTGTTGATAAGCACATAAGGCGAGCATCAGGTAGCAGTTAGCATTGAAAAGCTGCGCCTTTGCATAGGTAGCAGTTTATATTTAAGGGGAAGCGTGGGTATATATATCCATTCCCGGTTGCAATATATTTATATGCCTGCGTCCATAGTAAGGTTATGTTTATAGTATTGTGTTGAATGGCATTTGAACTCTGGCGAGATAGAACCATAAGGGCGCACTCTTTAATTCAGCGCAGCCAATATACATGTTGATACTGTTTATGGGATGCTAAGTTATGAGTTGGATTGATCCGAAGCATGGGGTTTTTTGTCATGAGATTACAAGCCATGAATCAAGCTTTATATGCTTGATGGGAGAAAGATCCTAGTAGTTGAAGCTTAGGAGTGGCCTGGGCTTCATCATTTTTGGTATCAGAGCCAGAATAGCTCTGTTTGAAGGATGAAGTTTTTTTTTTTTTAATTGCATGTAATAAGATCAGAGTTTTAAATTTGATATGCAACATACACAATTGCAAGTGAACAGAATTGCAGGGAGGAAAAGATCATGCAAGATCTTAAGAGGTGAGATGATTTTCCTGATTTGAAATTTGTAAATGAAGTTTATGGTTGCAGAGAAGATGATGGCAGCGAACCTGGCATTCAGCTAAAAGCTGAATAAGGAGGAAGAAGTTGAGTTGAAGAGATAGCCTGAAGAGAGCAGAGAGAGTGCTCGAAAGGTTCCAGAGGCAGTGAACCAGTACTTACCAAAAGACTGAGTGAGGAGCGCTTGGTGAGATAAGTGGCGGCAAGATAGGAGAGCTTGTTTCAGAGGCTAGTGCAACTCATGGCAAGTGAGAAGATGATCATGGAGGATCAAAGAAGAGGTTCAGAGGAATGCCACAACGATGAGATGACTGTAGAAGTCAGGGAAAGAGAGATTGCAGTAATGAAAGTGCAATTGCAGGTATTAGAGGAATGGCTACAAGAGCAGGAAAATCAGAATAGAGGTTGGATCTTTCCACTGAAGGGAAAGAGAGTGGTTTGGAAACAATTGCAGAGGAGGTTGAGGAAAATTGTGATTGCCTTGTTGAAAAGGGAACTTAGAGTTCTTGAGCCAGAGATGGAATTGGAGGAAGCAGTCAAGACTGAAAAGTCTTTTGATTTAAAAACTAATGAGTTGTGTATGTTTGTAGGTACAGTACAAGGAAATGAGCAAGCTTTAGAGTTTGTTCAAGAAAAATTGAATCTGAAGGCTGTTTAGATCGATGTTGAGATAGCAAGATCTCAGAAGGAGATGAATACGAAGGAGTCTAATCAGGATGTTGATGCAGAAAGAGAAGGACCAGCTGATGATTGGTCAAGCATTGGTGAAGTTATGGAAAATCGTGTGAAGTTTCCAAGTTCTACCTCTAATGAAGTTGTTGAATTGTATAGGAAACTAGATCTCCAGAGAAGAGAGTTGGAGAGACAAAGGACTTATGTGCAGGATAATTTGCTGAGGAGGCAAGGCAGGAAAGTACTCATGAAGGATAGTTATGGAGCAGATGATGGTAAGAAGGAGAGACTAGTTAACAGTCTCATGGTGAATACAAATAAGCATATTGATGTGCTGACAAAAGAATTGGAAATTGAACTGATAAGGCGGATGATGATGAAAGAATCCGGGAAGAGGCCAACAATAGTAAAACAAAGGAGAAGCAGCAAAAGAAAGACAGTAAAAGATTGTGAGAGCACAGCCAGTGGAGCAATGCAACATAAAGTGTGGGAACCTAGAGAAGAACATCAAAAAGAAGTAGTGCCAGGTGGAAATTTGCAGCACAAGATATGGCATCCAGGCATACACAGATCCGAACACATGATCAGGCGATCATGATTAATTTTAACGTTGGGTGTCTGATGCAGGAGCATCAAGGAAATTTTTCATTTGTAAATATGTCATTAAAGGGGGTGTGACAAATTTTAATATTTTATTAATTAATTTGTTATTTTTGGTAAAATAGGAGAAAGTGAGGATTTTGTAAATATTCTTTTAAGGAATATGAGAGAAAATAGAGTTAGAATTAATAAGGGAGCCTAAGTTGGAATTAGTTTCTAAGTCTTAGGGATAAGAATCTATCTTTTAGGGATGTTGAGAGATGTAGGGGTTTGTTGAGGAAGTGAAGGGATTGAACATTTAATTAAATGATTTTTTTTAAATTGTATAAATTATTAAGCCTCAAAAGCATAGAGGAGGAGTGAGTGTGAGGGGTGAGGGTGAGAGGTTTCTGGTTGGGAGCCTTCGGGAAGTTGTAAGGGCCATCAAATCTGGTTATCTGGCCATGAATGTACCTGTTGTGTATGATTGTTTATGTAAATATGAGTATTGAATTCAAGTGATATGGTTGTGTTCGTGGTTAATGAATTCCCAAATATGGTTTTGCATGTAGTGATAGAAATTGATGTTATACAACTTACATTTGAATGAGGTGTTCATGGTTCTTATTTTCCTATGCACTATGATCCTGTATATTGATCATTAAGGCTCTTCCCTTTCATGCTCGTTTATAATGCTTTGAACCTCAATTTATTGTGGCGTATATGTATTCTGGGTACATCATTTTATGATTATGGATATATATATTCTGATTATGGCGTGAAGCGTTGTAGCTGTAGCAGCGTTAAAGATTCATAATGAAGTGCTGAACATTACCGGTCAGAGACCTTATCGGCATCCAGAATACAGTTGAAACCATATGGAAGGCGCTTTACAAGCGAACAGAGATACGGTATGGTAAAAGAGTGAACTCTGAATTTGGAAGCCGAAATATATAAACTGTGACATAAGACCAAAACCGTGGCGTGGAGACTTGTTCATACAACCTGTGTACATCTTAATCAAAAGACCACAAAGATGTATATTAGCCAGATCCAGCATACAAGCCTCGGTTGCCTTCTGGACAGAGACATATTGTGACAGAGGACGAGTTTTTGAATTGGAAGCCGAATGATATAAAGTGGTTCAATTAAGGCAGTAAGCATATACACAGTGAACCGAACCTGCATGGAGAGTGGGGAAACGCGCATAACATCGGTTCACAATATATGAGTTCAACCGACTAACGAATCTTGGAAGCGAGGTAATAAAAATATGATTTATATACATCTATTTTAAATTACAGCAAGCATATAATATAATATATATATATATATATATATATATATATATATATATATAAATATATATATACAACTGTATGTTTGTAAACTGTCCGGAAGTAATAAAAAGAACAGCGCCGTTTTATATAATTAACTTATGGGGAAAGAGCGGAGGATACGAGCCTTGTCGGTAAGCACATAAGGCGAGCATCATGTAGCAGTTAGCGTTGAAAAGCTGCGCCTTTGCATAGGTAGCGGTTTATATTTAAGGGGAAGCATGGGTATATATATCCATTCCCGGTTGCCATATATTTATATGCCTGTGTCCATAGTAAGGTTATGCTTACAATATTGTGTTGAATGGCATTTGAACTCTGGCGAGATAGAACCATAAGGGCACACTCTTTAATTCAACACAGCCAATATACATGTTGATACTGTTTATGGGATGCTAAGTTATGAGTTGGATTGATCCCAAGCATGGGTTTTTTTGTCATGAGATTACAAGCCATGAATCAAGCTTTATATGCTTGATGGGAGAAAGATCCTGGTAGTTGAAGCTTAGGAGTGGCCTGGGCTTCATCATGAGTTAATCACTTTTCTTTCTTTTTCAATCACAAAGTCAAAGTTAGGTCTTTGATTTCTGTTTTGTTACATGCTAATACTGTTGAAGAGTCTTAGTTTTCTGTTTTCCTAAAATTAGTAGAACACTCCCAAGTGCAACGTTCTAAGTCATCATTGTTGAAATATACTTTCAACTGCAGTGTTGCCTGAAGCGACCATTAAACGGCGACCGTAAATCCACTCCAAAAAACCGCGAATGCTCATCGCACTGCTTTTCACCAAGCGGTGGTTTTTCCTCAAATGGCAACGATAGAATCGACTGCTGACACGTGCCAGGAGCCACTGTTCCAAAACAGCTTTTCATCGGGAGGTAACGTTCATTTGGCTTGGGGGAGCGATAATCGTCCAATTGAAAGGAAGGCTATCCACCGTTGATTGCAACCAAAGCTGCGTACAAGCCTGCAGCAAACCACATTGCGTAAGGTAAATTTTGAGTTTGACCGCCAGTTTGCGATTATTTTGTCGTGCGTTATGGTAGCAGTGACACAATTTTTTTTGTGATAAGATTTGAGGACCAAGTTCTTAGTGGAGATTTGAAGCTGTTTGCAACACCCAATTGCCAAATTTCTTCCCCTGCAATACACTTGCGATTGTTAATCAGACTCTAAAGTACCACGGATGGACAGGTAGCGTACGAGCCTACAAGTTATATTTGTGAAGACTGTGGCGGAAATTTAAAAAAAAGGAGCCCGGTGATGTAATTCAATACAGTACATGCGGTTGGTAGATTTTAGGTGTAAGTTTTTAATTTTATTATTTTCTTATTCACGCGAGTATGTTATAGGAAAATTGCATTGTCATTTTATTAAGTGGTTGAACATATGCAATGGGCAGCAGCGCAAGCACATACGAATGCAGATCATTGCAGTGCAAAGATTAAAAGGTAATGTTTTTTTTGTTTATGGTATGAAATGTAATACGCACAACAGTGCGAAGAAGGAAGGAGTAGCGTGAAAATAGGGAGCACGCAATAGCTTGAAGATATGTTTTTGGTTGTTGGTTGAACATGTAATGTGTTAATCCCTCTGCAACATAGCACAACAATGCATGAAGGTAATTTTTTTTTGTTGGATATATGAAATGAAAAATACACACATCTATGCGTATGTGTGAATTTAAAAGAAAGAGGTTTTTACACACACAGTAGTGTGAAAAAAAAAAGTGTGGACCATGAATTGTAAAATGCACAGCAGTGCGAAGTAAAAATAGAACAGAGTAGCGTGAGAATTTTATTGTAAAAGAAAAAGAATGAAACACGCCGCAACGTGATGGGAATGCCTTATGTTTTTCAGTGAAATGAAATGTTTTTCACACAGTAGTGAATGCTAGAAGAGTGAAGAAATTTTTACACACAACAGTGTAAAAATTTCTAGAAGAGACAGAGTAATTTTTTTGTATGGAACTGGAAGTTCTTGGTGAATCTCTTTATTAAGAGGAAGATGCTTTTCAGCATAGAAAGTTGTGAATTCCTCTGTTAAGAGGAAGATGCTTTTCAGCATAGACAGTTGTGAAATCCCTCTGTTAAGAGGAAGATGCTTTTCAGCATAGACAGTTGGGAAATCCCTCTGTTAAGAGGAAGATGTTTTTGTAACAACAGTTGTGAAATCCTCTGTGTGAGGAAGATGATTTATGTAACAATTGGTTTCTTCTTAATGAATTGAAGTTTTTTTTGTGTTGCTGAAACTCTATCCTCAGTAAGACAGTTTTTAGCTTCCCTATGCTAAAATCGTGTGTGTTAAAAACAGAGCATCAGTCTCTGTTCTGTTCAGTTAATTTTGTTTTGGAATTTATCAGAAAATTCCCAATAGTGGTATCAGAGCTTGTGCAGGCTCTTTGAAGGTGTCAAAGAAGCTGAAGGAAGGATTTTCTTGTTGCAGCAGCTTCTCCAGCAGAGTGAAGGCTTAGTCAAGAAAGATTCAAAGGCATTTCTCAAGCTTTTTTTGTGTTGCTGTTGAAGACAGTCAGTTGTTTTAAAAACATGGTCAAGTATTTTGAAGCATAGTGAAGAATGGCAAGGTCAAGGAAGAAAGTCTCCAATCCTCCTAAGGATGTGTCTCCCTCTACTACTAAAATAGAAGTCAATCAATTTGAAAGCATTCTATTTGAGGCTCCAAGGTTCAATGGGAACTTTTATATATGGGAAGTAAAAATGAGGACTTTCTTACGGTCTCAAGGGATTCAAATTTGGGAATCAGTGATTGATGATAGTGGATGGATAGAGAATCCAAGGAGTACAATGCAAAAGCATCAAAGACAATCTTGGATGGGCTACCTATTTCTGTAAAGAAGAATCTTGGAAAACATTCATCAGCAAAAGCTATATGGGACAAACTTCACGACCCTCACTCAAAAGGAGCACTAACCATGACCATCAATCAAAAAGGAGATCCTGAACCCATCATAGAAGCTGAAAATGAGAATGATGACATCAAGGCTGAAGCAAACATAGAAGATGAAAAGAAATAAAAGGACTTTGTAGAAGAACTCCTTGCTCAAATTATGACTACCATGGAAGAGATTAACAATTTGAAAAAGGAAAATGAGGCACTTAAAAAGATAGCTCCAGTTGGTAACCAAGATCAAACAAGGAAGAAAGTTGACCTCATCAAGCTTCAAGTCCAATAAAGGAATGAAGAGCTTGGCAAACTTAAGAAGGGATTTCATCAAAGTAAAAGGAAGCATCATGAAGAAGTCATATCCACGACAAATCAATTGAATAAAGCAAAGAAGCAGGAAGATACCTTGTCAAGTCAACTTGAACAAAGGCACAAGAGCGTGAACAAACTTGAAGAAGAGATTGGTCAGTTCAAGGTAGAGGTCTCCTTCCTTAAGTCTCAATTACAAGAAGCGAGGAAACAGGCACAAGAAGCTGAGAAAAGAATTGAAAGCAATCAAGCAAAGAATGAAGAAATGAAGTCAGATATCATCTCGCTTAAAATAGTAGCAGCGGAAGCTACTCGTAGCAATGAAGAAACTGAGGAACAATTTGCAAAGAAGAATAATGAGTGTGAAAGATTGGAAGAAGAGATTATCCTCCTCAGAAAAAAGTTGAAGGGATGAACAAAATCTTGAAGAGTTCTCAAGCCTTGGATGACATGTTTAGCTATCATAGATGTCCATCTGATAAATCAGGACTCGGGTATGCAGGTGAACCTCAAACAAGAATGAAAATGTTTTAAGCAAAAGAGATGTGAAGAAACCAAAAAGAAATTGTGATGCTCCTAGTTCCAGCAAAGGCAAGGAGAAAAATCAAGGCTACAATAGAAGAAATCATTTTCCAAGAAGAAATCTTTCTCTAAGTAAAAAACCAGCTCCAAAAAGAAATGTAGATGATGTCAAAGAAGCAAGAGGGAATGGTTATCATCAAAGGATCTCAAGGCAGAAAGGCTTCAGAAGTACATCAAGGAAACCTCCATCTCCCAGGTACCAAAGTTCATTTTTTGGTTACTGTTATTCTTGTTCAAACTTTGGTCATATGGCAAAAGACTGTAGAGCATCTCATAGAGATAGATGTTATAGTTTCCGACAACCTCCAAGAAACAATTTTACAGGAAAAAATCATGAAATCTTATTCATGAACAATGTAGAATGATTCAAGTGTCATAAAATTGGTCATATGGCACATAATTGTAACTTAACAAGGGCTCTTACACAAGCTAGACCCATGCAAAAGAAGAAAGTTATACAAGTATGGAGAAGGAAGGAAATTCAGTACAAAAGTCCTTTGAGCTCTCCACCCAATCTAAGTTTCTTTTGAGAAGACTTTTCCAAAAGGAGATGATGCATACAGTTAAGGGGACCCTGTAATTCTTGATCATTATTGCTGAACTATACTAACAGTCATTCTTTGATGAAGATCTTCTTATAGGGAAGAGATATGAAATTAAATCTGCCATAAGAGCAGAGAAGAAAATGTTGTAGGATAGCTTGGAGATGCAAAGATTCGAAATTTTGCCTGAGGAAGAGAGAAAGAGGATATTACATGATTGGAGTGTCTGAGCACAGCAGTGAGAGTGATGAAAGGAAATCTGATACGAATAGGTAGAAAAGTATTGAATTTTTTTGAGAAAATGTTTGGGTATGACTGATAACCCAGCAGTTGAAAGTAAAGGGGAGTGTTGAAATATGCTTTCAACTGTAGTGTTGCCGGAAGCGACCATTAAACGACGACCGTAAATCCACTCCAGAAAACCGCCATTGCTCATCGCACCTCTTTTCACCAAGCGGTGATTTTTCCTCAAATGGCAGCGATACAATCAGCTGCTGACACGTGCCCAGAGCCTCTGTTCCAAAACAACTTTTCATCGGGAGGTAACGTTCCTTTGGTTTGGGCGAGTGATAACCGTCCAATTGAAAGGAAGGCTGTCCACCGTTGATTGCAACCAAAGCTACGTACAGGCCTCCAACAAACCACATTGCGTAAGGTAAATTTTGAGTTTGACCGCCAACTTGCCAGTATTTTGCTGTGCGTTATAGTAGCAGCGACACAATTTTTTTGTCATAAGATTTGAGGACCGAGTTCTTAGCGGAGACTTGAAGCTCTCTGCAACACACAGTCGCCAAAATTTCTTCCCCTACAATACACTTGCGGCTCTTAATGAGACTCTAAGGTACCACGGATGGACAGGCAAAGTGCGAGCATATAAGTTATATTTGGGAAAACTGTGGCGCTGGAAATTTAAAAAAAAGGAGCCGGGTGATGTAATTCAATTGAGTAAATGCGGTTGGTAGATTTTAGGTATAAGTCTTTAATTTTATTATTTTCTTATTCACTGGAGTATGTTATAGGAAAATTGCATTGTCATTTTGTTAAGTGGTTGAACATATGCAATGCACAGTAGCCCGAGCACATATGAATGCACAATAGTGCAGTGCAGAGATTAAAAGGTAATTTTTTTTTGTTTATGGCATGAAATGTAATATGCACAGCAGTGTAAAGAAGGAAGGAGTAGCGCGAGCATAGGGAGCACGCAGCAGCGTGAAGATATGTTTTTGGTTGTTCGTTGAACACGTAATGTGTTAATCCCTCTGCAACATCGCACATATGAAATGAAAAATACTCATAGCAGCGCATATGTGTGAAGTTAAATGAAAAAGGTTACACACACAGTAGTGTGAAAAAAAAAAGTGTGGACCATGAATTGTAAAATGCACAGTAGTGCGAAGTAAAAATAGAACAGAGCAGTGTGAGAATTTTATTGTAAAAAAAATGGAATGAAACACGCGGGAATGCTTTTCGTTGTTTAATGAAATGAAATGTTTTCCGCACAGCAGTGAATGTTAGAAGAGTGAAGAAATTTTTACACACAGGTGTAAAAATTTCCAAAAGAGACAGAGTAATTTTTTTGTATGGAATTGGAAGTTCTTGGTGAATCCCTCTGTTAAGAGGAAGATGCTTATCAGCATAAACCGCTGTGAATCCCTCTGTTAAAAGGAAGATGCTTCTCAGCATAGACCGCTGTGAATCCCTTAATAGAGGAAGATGCTTCTCAGCATAGACAGTTGTGAAATCCCTCTTTTAAGAGAGATGCTTTTCAGCATAGACAGTTGGGAAATCCTTCTCTTAAGAGAAAGATGTTTTTGTAACAGCATTTGTGAAATCCCTCTGTCTGTGAGGAAGATGATCTATGTAACAGTTGGTTTCATGTTAATGAATTGAATTTTTTTTGTGTTGCTGAAACTATGTAGAAATTTTTTAGCTTCCATGTACTAAGATCCTGTGTGTTAAAAACATAGCATTAGTCTCAGTTAATTTTGTTTTGGCATTTATTAGAAAATTCCCAACAATCTGTAAACAGTGCCATTGAACTCGTTGTGCGTGAAAGTGTCAATTTCAGGCGTAATTGCACCATGGCTGGACAATCAGGTGCTTGATCAGGAACTCATTCTTTCTGGACTTCCGAGCAAAACTAACAGTTTGAAATGGCCTTAGAGAGAAATGGCCTGGCGTCATGTTAGTTCCAAGGTTGATCGGAAATCCTCAGAAGAGGTCAGAAAACATTACGAAATTCTGTTAGGGGACTTGAATTGTATTGAGGCAGGCAAAGTGCCATATCCCAACAACATATCTTCGTGGAATTCAGGATAGCGAGCGAGCTGGAATGGGTAGAAGAGGCGCACGGGCATGTCTAAAATTTCTCACTTGCATGTATAGTGTAAATTTTTATTATTATATATCACAAGTTACCCGTAACATTATAACATTAGTAGCTCTAACGTAGCTTTAATTTTCATCCGGGAGTGAAGGACGATTGAAAGTTTCCTGTTTTGGTATTGAAATCATAGTTCTCTTTGCTGGGGAATTATCACTAGGTTAATATACTGTTGTGCTTCGAGTTCTATAAAATTTGTTTCTATATCTTGGAACACATTTATCAATACAGGATCTCACAATTTGTATTTCGTTTGAATCTCGGTCTCAGGAATTCCTTTGACGTTTGAATCTCTCTTTTCGAATATTTCTCTAAAGAAAATCTTCCTCGGAGTGACTTTTATTTTATCTTCAGTCTCACACCCCAGTTTTTCTTTTCATTTAATCACTTAAATCGTCTATGACAGGTGTGTATATTAAATTTATTTCACTTCGATTATTAAAATAGGTAAACACTCCTTAAAAAAAATTCAATTTTTGATTCATTTTCATTCAATTCTATAAAAGGTTGATTACCAAACTTCATTGTGTTGATTTGCATCAAACAATTTGTGAACGTTTTTTTAATGTATATGAAGATACAATGAAGTTTCTAAGATGATGCATAAAGATACAATGATGAACATTACAAGTATATGAGCATTTCTTAGGAAACTGTTCGGTCAAAAATCAAATTTCAATAAAATATATATCTTAAGTATTATACTAAAGACATTTTAATAGTAAAATATCTTATAAATTCATAGATATTGAGTGATCACATTTTTTATTGTTCTATTTTTATTTACACTCTATTTTATTATAATTGTACCCCTTGTCTCCTATATATATATATATATACACTAAGGAGATTTAGCCTTTGGATCATCAAATATTTTATGTACATTGTTTCATTATAAAAGGTTACTTACTCCTCGAATATGACAATAACTAGCATTTGCACCTGATGTTGGAAAGGAAACGTCGTAAGGCATAGAGTGTGGAAGAATAGCGACATGTGAATGGGCATTGTTGAAAGCAAGGGTGGATGATAATGAGTTGCAATTGAAATTGTTAGTTACGTGTATGCTAAATATGGATATTGTGTAAATAGTAGTGTGTAGAAAAATAGTGACATGTGAATGGACATTGTTGAAAGCAAGCGTGGATGATATTGAGTTATAGTTGAAGCTATTAGTTATGTGTGTTTTGAATAGGGATATTTTGTAAGTAATAGTAGTTTGTGGAAGAATAGCAAAATGTGAATGGACATTCTTGAAAGCATGGGTGGATGATAATGAGTTATAGTTAATGTCAGGTAGAGGTTATCCATTATCCATGTAGTAGTTGTTGTTTATGTGAACGTGTTTTTGTACATTATTTTAAGGTTTTTCAAATGGGCATATTTGAAAGTTTGGAAAAGAAATTGAAGTGTTTGGCAAGTTTTGGCCTACTACTCATAAACATCAATCCGAAAAAGGGGTATGTGTTGTAGTATTTGTAAAAGAGTAAACATTTAAAATTTGGTTTTATATGAAAAAAAGATTTAGTATGCATAATGAAACATTAAATCAAAACAATAATAATAAAACAATTTTGCATACCGTCATCTACAGATATTGTAAAGCAACTCTAGCCACATTTTGAATATTGCTACAGGGGCTTAGGTTGTAAAGACTCCACATTCAAAACAAAATGGAAAGGTAGGATGAGAAACATATTGGATCATAAAGCAATAAAGAGTATAGTGGAAGCATGGGATCCTTATAATTATTGCTGGTCCTCCTTAAGCCTTACTAGGATTGGTGCCTTTTGGTGGCTTAGGCAAGAAGAATGATTTTCTAGGTATCATTTTCATTTTGTTGCTCCTATGGGGCTTCTTAGATTTAGAATTTGAAGGGACCCAACATCGTAAAAGTGTTGTTTGGTGGCTGGGGCCTGTAACACATGAACTAGTACTTAGCCCCAAACAACTCGAGAGTGTACAAATTTCCGAGGACAAAGGATAAAAAGGAGTTACTATTAAAATTTAAAATTCCTGCTTAACAAAATCTACCTGGCATTTCTTGAAAATTTTAATTGACCAGCCTCTGCATTTCATCAAAAGATAAGAGCCCTACTGTAAAATAAGGATTGAAACTAAAAAGTAATGAGCTGTTATCACTTTTTTCCATTCCACCAGTCACAAAACATTAAACATGTATGTACCAGTTCACACTACATGATTCATGATTTATTGCAAAAATGGTAAAAAACTCAATGCTTATTTCTTCTGATCTCAACATAAATTTGCATTTTGAAATCTTATAAATCTATTAGAATAGTAACAATAGTACAAAATTATATCTTATTTTAGACTGATCAGGAACTTTACGGCCCTAAAAGTTTTATTATGAGTAAAAGATTATAATTTCATTGTCTTCTAACAGTTTTGTGTGAACGAACTCTAAATTTCTTTGCACCATTCTAACCTGAAGTAAATGCACAGGTGCTATATTGTAGGGAGACAGAGTCAACCTGCAATTATTTTGGAGAAACCTATAGAGCTTGTCAATCAGTAATCCTTCAAAAGGCGTAGCGCTCTTATTAGTCTTCAATGTGATTTTTCTTAGAAGAGACGCAAACCCTGTATTCTTTGCCAATTCAATCTACTACAATTCCTCATCTAAGAGTAGTTATTTTCTTCCACTTTATTTCTGCTTGCATAACTTCTGTCATGTGAGGAGGAATGAGTTCCTCTAAGATTGAGATAGTCTTTTATGCTTTCAAAAACCTGGTTGATAAATTCAAAGCCTTCAATGTTTGGGACATCTTTGTAACCATATTGGGCTACACATTTATATACACCTTTTGGCTCTAGTTTTCCAATGATAAATCTCTCCGACAAAAGTATTGTCTTGACTGGAACCATTCTTATGGTGACAATGATAAGAACTTCATGCAGAGACCCCACATTCTTTACATAATGCTCAATAATCGGTAGTAAGTTAGAAATAAGGTCACTGCAAAAGAAATGAATTCTTGGTACAAGTGAATTCACCCCAACAATCAATCCATTCAAACCTTCTATGCTGAGTTTTCTCTGTGCTAAATATTTATACTTTTTATACCTTCCTTATTTCCAAGAGAACATTATGGTCAGAAAAATTGTTGCAATGACGAAGGAACACCAACCACCTTGTGGCACCTTATTCAATAAAGATGATAGATAAGCTCCTTCAAAGATAGCAAAAAACAGAGTGAGGGGTAGTATAAGAAAAACATGCATGTTCCAAACCACAAGCATGACCAAAATTTTTGCAATTACGAAGGGACACCAACCTCCCCGTGGCACCCTTTTCAATATAGATGATAGATAAACACCTTCAAAGATAGCAAAAAATAGAGTGAAGGGTAGTATAAGAAAATCATGCATGTTCCAAACCACAAGCATGACCAAGGTTACTATGCACGTTATAATGAACATGACCCCAACCACTACAACCCTTGCACCACCAAACACCTAAAATTATCCTTGGAAACTCAAAAGAATCGATAAGAACTACCAAAGTCGGTTGTCAGATATAAATTCGTATATTCTTACCATATGCATTGCCAAATTGTGTTCCATCCCGAAATCCTACGACAATTACAAGGCAAATAACCATGAGAACATAGTTAACTTCAGGTGAATAGATCTAACCCTCGTAATTTTGTGAGGTATGAACAACATTCACTCGAGGGAAGCAACTAAGAGCCATGGATTGTCTTATGATTGAGAATGTTGTTGTAATCAATGATTGACTGGCTACAATGGCTGCTAAAGTGGCAACAATATGGCAGCTGGCTTCACTCCATCCTCATCTGATACAAGAAAAGGACATTGCAAGTTACCAAACAATAAAGTAATTCATGTATTTCATTTAGTGAAAGGTAAAACAAGGCATGATATGGAGGATTACCATGTCGCAGAGTATAGGCATGTAGAAAATCATGATTTGGGCCTTTTTGCTATCTTTGACAGACATTTGGGACATGGTGTCCCATGTTACTTCCAATCAAATATTTTTGACAACATTTTAAATGAGGTAGGTATGAAGTGCTTGTGCCTTGGATGGTTATCTCAAATTTTCTTGGCCTTTTTACAAGATTTTGTATTGCATTTCCACTGTTTCCGTAAATTTTTTAAATGATCAACTTTATTCAATTTTGTTAATGATGATGTTTTAATACATTTTTTAAACATTTTTTAAAGGGTTTTATTAAAACTAGTGTAGATTCATCAAATTTGGGTTCATCAAATACTGAGAGGGATCAAATTTCTTGAGGTGTAAATTTTTATTATTATTTGATCTCTCTTGGTATTTGGCAGATCCAGGTTTAAGATGGATATATGCTATTTTATTTATTTTTTAGATATTGCCATATATATATGTAACAACATCTATGTCATACTGAGTTGTAGAGCACCTTGTTACTCTCGTGCAATTCCCAAGAAAATACTATATTTTTCTTTTGGTACACTGACCTTCCAATTCATGAAGTAAAACTTATGATGAGTGTGCCTTTCATCCCTAAATGTGTAAAATTTTTACAACTAAGAATAAATGCAAGTAATATTGAGAATTTATAAAATTTAAATTTCTCAAAAAAAAATGTTATTAGTTTATTTAATAATATTACTGATTTAAAAATTTTAAATATTGTGTGGGGCTCAAAGATTTTAGCGTCTATTTTATTTATAGTGGTTGTGAAGGGTTGTTTTGCAAAAGACATTAATAATGCATATATTTAGGTCAATAATTCTAAGCATTCATAATCCATGAAGCCAATTAAAGAGTTTGAAATGTATTTAAAAGCTAGGGGAAAATTAAAATACAAAAGTCAATAGTTAAAACCATTTCTAACCCATCACAATAGAAATTGGAATTTTACTTTGAATCAACTTTTTGTGAGAAATTTATAAACCATGGATATAATATTTTCCAAATACAAATTCCCTAGAACCTCTTGAAAGAGAATTTTAAATATCAATTTTCTTCATAAAATCTGAAAAAATTCAGTCATAAATGGTGAGAAAAAAGGTCTTGCCTACCACCACTACATATGGTTAATTCTAATTTTTTAACAATGAATTACAAAAACACTATTAACAAAACTGCATGCAATGTTAATTATTGAAATGTATGGCATGGGCTACTTATGCACCAACAATTTCAAGCATTTACTCTCTATACCAAATAAAATAAAAATCAAATTTGTTAAAAAAAACTAACAAAAAATTAAAATAACAAAATTTATTTAATTACACAATTTTGATGGTAATCAATCCACTATTATTATTATGTATAGTGATTTGGGTAAAATTGGATCCTTCTTCCAATATTAAAGATGGGTAAAATTGGATCCTGCTTCTGATATTAAAGATATAATGTAGAATAAGCCTAGAACCCAATGGCTATTGAGGCCATTGTACCTCAAAAAATAACATTGTACAAAACAATTATTCAAGTGACACCTTCCATTAATTCCATTTCAGCAAACAACAATCTCAGTTGTATACCATGAACCGTGTCATCAAAATTTTGAGGTTCAGGGTAAATAACCAAGCTTGCTTTTGTTGAAACGGAACTGATGGGAGGTGTCGCTCGAATAGTTGTTTTGCACAATTTAATTTCTTGATGTACATTTGGATTAGGTGGTTCATGGTATGTAAATGAGATTGCCATTGCTCAGATGGAATTGATAGCAGATGTCTCTTGAATACTTGTATTGTACAATGTAATTTCTCGATGTACATTGGCCTGAAATATAGAAAAGAAAGTATAGACACTAAATGCTCACTCCTAGATGAGGATCTAAATTGGTGAGAGTTAGTCCTGGCTATTTAGTATTGTTTTTATATTACAGTACCATTTCCTATTAACGAACGACAGAAGATAAGATAAGACTAGTTTTATTAATTGTAGTGGGTGACCAAAATAGAGGTCAACAGGGCTCAAAAGTACACCAATTACAACATACTGTGGAAGTACCCATTACTTGTCATTAGGTATAGATGTAAAAAGTAGAGGAGGGAGAAGAATCATCCACATATGTATCAATCACTCTGTAGCTACCGATGTGCTGCTTGATAATGTCACCTAGGGAGTGCTTGGGTAGTACCAATCTATAGTCTACATATTTAAATTAGTGTTGGAAAGGGGTTTAGCAAATTTTAGTCCTTTCATTAGTTGAGTAGGGTTTGATTCCCAACTTAAATTGTAATCTAGAATGAGATTCTTGATTTTGCCCACAATGAAACTCTCTAAATTAGCTAATTTGTATGTCTATTTCAATTTTTACCAACCCATATCCTTTCTGAGCTGGATGATAGGTATCACGCCTTGTTACCAAATGCATAAATTTTTTATTATCTTATTTTTGAGCCCTGGGGTTGGCTTGATTGGCCTTGGAGTTAGAAATTGAACTTCTCAGAAATGGGATGTCACAAGTTCAACTCTTAGATTCCTTCGGGGTTATGCACTGTAATCAATGTTGATGGTCTACCTGGTTTACCATCTATGAATCATGGGGAATACTTGTAATCAATGTTGATGGTCTATCTGGTTTAGCATCTATGAATCATGGGGAATACTTGTAATCAATGTTGATGGTCTACCTGGTTTAACATCTATGAATCATAGGGAATACTTGGAAGGTCTCTGTGAATTTAACAACATCTATTTAAATTCAACGTCTATTTAAATTTTATAGTTGATTGTATTGTGACATGTATTGTTTTGTTATTGCTAGTCAACCGAAAATTAAAATTATACATTAAATTGGAGTAGGTTCAAAGTTTCTTTTGATTTTCCAAATTGCATATGTTTATCTCAATTGCCTAACTTGATTGTAACTTGTGAAACAATTTCGTTTTCTCCTCTATTGGTTTTATTATGGTGTTTCTACTTGCATTGACTTCATGGGTTAATTTCCTGTGTTTTATCTTTGGCATATGATATATATTGCTAATTGTAACAATGATCTGCATCTATGAACATGATTTTTCTAGTTGTGATATATTGCCATGTCCATTTCTCAAACCTCAAAGGCGAAGATTCTCCAACATTTTACTTCTCACACATAATGAATTTCTTGTTTTTCCCCATCATATTTCTAGTTGAATATGTTTCATGCATAAATCCACTATTTTTCAAATAGCTTAAACTGCTCATATATTTCCTATACTTATATGTTCATGTGTCTCTTGCACCTATCTATAGAAAAAACGTCTAGTAGTAGCATTACGTCAAGGCATAAAGCAATAGTGCTTCCTTATTGCAAAAATTGCATTTGCGACAAATCGTTATCATTTTTTATAATTTTCTTCATTTATATAAATATGATGGTTCTCAAATGACTTTTTAGAAAAAAATTGTATATCAGATGAGATTTCTGACTCTGATGCACATCCAGTAAAATGCTTCTACAGCTCATCTGCCATTTGTTGTATTGGTTGTCACTTGCTATTTTCAAAGTTTCGTATGGTGTAAAATGCTAATTAAGTATTTTAATGCTGACAAGTATCTCTGATAATAATGGAGCCGAAGTTTTGGACAGAACTAGAAAGTGCCATCAAGAATGCATACAACCGGACTGATGGGAAATTTTTAGCAAAGGCAGTTGATTTAGGGCCCGGTGGCTTCACAACAGTCACTGCTATTTTAGTTGATGGGAAAAAACTCTTTGTAGCAAATACAGGGGATTCCAGGGCTGTTATATGTAAAGACAACACTGCTATTCAGTTGGCTGTTGATCATGAGCCAAGTATTGAATGTAAAAACATCAAGAAGGGTGGATTTGAGACAATCTTACCAGGTACCACTACAAATGTTGTGCAGAGATTAATTTTAATGAGAACATAATTAAATAATTTTTTGATTTGTAACTTTATAATTCTATCTTAACGTTCTAGCTCAAGAGTAACATTTGAATGGTCACAGGGAGAAATTGTATACTTAATGGCATTCTTTTTTGATATATTAGGAGATGTACCTCGAGTTCATTTAAGTTCAGAACCAGATGTGAGAGACACGACCATAGATGCAACCAAAAAATTTCTCATTTTGGCTAGTGATGGATTGTGGAAGGAAAGGCATTTTTTCCAATCATTGACTTATTTGCATAGTCACTGTTAGATGTATATTTTTGTTCGCAAACTCATCTCATGGGAGAAAGCATCTAGGAAATTTTTTTATTGCTATATTGTCATTCATTTTACTCGAATACTTCATCTGAATACCATAGAGGTTTTTTTTGAAGTGCTTAAAGAAAGATGCCCCAAGTAACTCCATTGCAAAGAGAGGATTTCCTTTCCCTAGGTGCCAGATCCGAGGGGTATTTATCTGCCCAGTCCCTGGAATTGCACATAGTGTCACCCCTTAGCTTATGCTATAGGAATGCGGAAAATTGTAGCGAGAATGGAGGTAAGGTGGTTGGCTTAATATTCCGTCGACCTCACGAGCTGAATCAATGCCTGTTGGGAAAATAAAATCTTCTATGGAAATGATACGTAATTTTTTTTTTTTGTAAGTCAGAAAGTTGTATTAAAAAAAGATAAAATATTTACATCGAGTCTGCAAAGGCAGACAGGAACCAAAGTAGCACATTACAGCCTTGCAGAGAAAAGGCTTTGGAAGCGAAATGCCATGAAACAAAAAAGCCCACAAGCAAGTTGGACAAAAAGCTGGAGAGCTCACCACGCAGGGCGGCTGTTTTAAGATCATAGGTATAGCGTTTAATAGCTGACAAAAAAGGAAGATTAAACTGAAGCATTTACCAAGCCGAGACAAAAAGACCCGAAATCGGCACATAGATCCGAAATCAACCATGGACTCGAGAAGTACCATAGACCCAAAATCGACACATGACATAAGAGGACATAAAACAAACCAGAGGAAAGACAAAGTAGCCAAAACTGAGCCACAAGAAACCGGGGCCTAAGGGAAACCGCCCGGACGCGGGAAGCCACCCAGCCTACTAGTGATGTCTAGACCCACATCGAGGAAATGCTTGTACATTTTGTCTTGCAGATCCTGCATGGACTGGAAGTTCTGGGCTTCTTTCATCTTCTGCTCCTGTACCACAGGGTCCGAGCTAATAGTTTGCCTGAGCAACCTGATGAGCAGGGTGATCTTCTTATTGACAATCTCCACCCCTTCCTGAATGGCCGAGATTTTGTGGTCCAAAGATTCCTGGCTAGTAGAGGGATTACCAGGTTGACCGCCTAGGGCAGGGTGCTCCTTCTCAACGTTCAGCTTATCGGCTTCCATCATGTCCAGGGCTTTCGCCAGGAGAGTTTTCATCTGCCAACTTTCTGCCTTAATTCACATGAACTGGGTTGCTCTTTTAGCTGGTGTGCCCGGGTCACAAATCCAGTCGACCTCGTCTGCTGCCGCTCCCTCCTACTTGGTGCCTTCTTCCTGCTTGACTTTGGCCTCCAACTCAGCAATTTTTCGTTTGCTTCTTGTTGACGCTCTAATAACATACATGTTCTGCGCATTACGCAGATCCTGGTTAGCCCCCGCACATCTGCAGCTGGACGCATCCATTCTGATCTTACGCGGCCTGTTACGGCACAGCCTTTCCTGAGCTTGCTTGCTGTTGGTGCTGGCAGAACTAAGGGTAGAGGTGGTGGAATCCGCATTCGACCCCCTAGTTAAATAGCTTGGAGCCATGGAAATCTCCCGAAAGTGGCTTTCCATAGGGGCGAGAGAAGTGGTACTATTGCAATTAATATTGAAGGTGTTCACACGATTCTCATAATCTTTTCCTGCAAGCGCATAAGAATTTCTGATTGCCTTTCTCTTAAGCTCGAAGTGCTTGTCCTTTCTTCTCAAACGGTTCTTGTAGATAACCTCGAGGCATGATCTCTATTGATGGTTCCCATGCATGGTTCCGCCCCCCACTAATAGCCGCCGCTTCTTCTGTCCAATCCTTCTATAGGATGTGATGGAATACCGGTCTATTACTCCCGTTTTCAGTTTGCCAGAGCCGGTGAAAAGGATCGTTACCGATTAGGCTCGGTCGTTGTTGGTCACGTCTTGTTGCGCCAGCTGTATACATCGGGCTTTCAAATTCAGACAGTTCACCTCCTCCCAATAGCTGTCCCATCCGCTATCCTGACTGTCTACTCCACAGTTTGCCAGGTAATCCGCCACCCTGTTTGCTCGACGTCAGATCGCCTGGAAGACCAGACCCTACATGCCGTCCATGAGTTCTGCAATGCTCTCAGTGACTTTGGCTAATCTCCAATGCTTGATGGCCTTGTTAGCTTTGATCCCCCTATGTAATTTTTGCGCTGTGGAAATGACCAGAGAGGATTCCCCTTCCACAATTAGGTTGTGGAGGCTTCGGGAATGAGCAATTTTGAGGCCTTGTTCCAGGGCTGCAAATTCCATTTCGTTGTTAGTGCTTTCTCCAAGCGCTCTGTAGTAGATATGCAGTATGTCTCCCTGGTGATTACGAATAACACCTCTAATTCCAGCCAAACCAGGGTTGTCGCGCGACGCCCCATCAAAATTCAATTTGAGACCTCCAACCGATGGGCATTGCCAAGTATCGCTTAATGAGGGTGGTGGAGTTCTGTATTGCGGAGCAGAGTGATTGACAGTTCCCTCCAGCCGGAAACTTTTTAAAATTCGTAAGTCCAGTGCTGTAGGCTTTTCATTGCTTTCCGTTCTGCATTTGGTTTGAATTAATTGCTGGATGTTGGTTATTATGCTATATTTTGAGAAATTGATGTTCCTGTATTCGTCTTGGAAAATTCTTCGGTTGCGCTCCTTCCATATAGACCAAAGTAGAAATCCTGGTGTCGATTTCCAAATGTTGTTGACTCTTTCTGTTGCCAAAAAGTTAGTTCGCCAATTCAGAATAGTGCTATGAATGGAATCTATTTGCCGGTCCAAGCTGTTGAGGATCCCTTCCATCCAGCACCATAATTGCGATGCCCATTCGGAGGTGTTGAAAATATGGTTCAACGATTCCTGTTCTTCAAGACACATAGGGCACCGAGAGGGTCCCTCAAAGCCTTTCTTGCAATGATTGTCCCAGGTAAGGGTCTTATTTCTCATCAAGAGCCATAGGAATGTTCTGATTTTGGGCCATAGAAGATTATCCCAAACTTTGCTACTCCAGGGCAGGATCTCTCCCTGTACGTTCTTTTCTAAAATGTTTTTGGCTTCTTTCAGTGAGAAATTGCCATTTCCCTTGAGACCCCACCTGATTTTGTCATCCTCTTCCGTTTTTCTGATCTTTCTTTTTAGGATGCGCTCATTAAAATGTTGAACTGTGTGATTGTTGGCCTCTGTATTCTCCTGGTTAAAGTTAATCCAGTCCCTCCAATTTTCGTCTGTGCTGTGCTGATGCCAGTATTGGTTAACTTTGTATCTGCCCCAGGCTTGATAGGTTTGCTTTATATTTAGTAATTTTGGAGAGTCGAGTTTGGGTAGTTGTTGCCAGGCGTCCTCCCAGAACAGAGCTAGCCCTCCATTACGAATTTCCCAAAAGCTGTTATCCTGAACAAGATTTTTGTTTCGCTTGGCATGATTCCATATGGGTGAGCCTTCCGGAGTTTCCTGCAGTCTGATGAGTTCCTGAGTGTCACAATCCGGAACATATTTTTCTTTCCAGTGCTTGGCCCAAGGTAAAGTAGGGTTTTCAATCCATCTCCACCATAATTTAGCTCCACAAGTTTGGTTGACAACCTCTGGATCAACTAGATTCAACCCCCCCTAGATTTTGACATGCAGAGTTTGTTCCAGGCAACAAGAGCCCACTTTTTCTTCTCACCATTACCGCTCCAAAGGAATGAACGCTGGATATTTCTTATTTGTTTTAGAATTCCTTTGGGAGCAGGGAGCAATGAGAGAAGATAATGCGGAATGGCTTGAAGGACGGCTTTGGTTAGGACTAGACGACCTGCTAAATTTAGAGCTCTGTTCGTCCAGTGTGAACATTTTTTCTTCAGGTTGGCGAGAATTTTCTCCCAATGCTCTTTTTTCCAGGGTTTGAGAGTCAGAGGAGCCCCTAAGTATTTCGAAGATAGGGAACCAATCCTAAAACCTAAAAGCTGGGCTAGGTGAGATTGAACAGCCGGGTGGGTATTGAAAAAGAAGATAGTTGATTTAGAGAAATTAATTTCCATACCAGAGGCCTGGCTGAAGAGGTCTAGGGTTTCCTTGTAAGCAACCGCCTCCTTCACTGTGGAAGTGCCATGTAACATAGTATCGTCGACAAACTGCTGGTGCGTGGTAGCTGGAAGCGATCTTATGGGCTGAAGACCGTGAATTTTACCTTCCGCTTTCTTCTTAGCTATGGTTCGACTGAGGCCTTCCATTAGGATAATGAAGAGAAAAGGGGATAAGAGATCTCCTTGCCTAATACCTCTGGAAGGAGCAAAGGGAGTAGATGGAGCTCCGTTGACAAGGATGGAATACCTTGGAGATTTGATTAGACCTATGATCCACTTAATCCAAGTACTGCAAAAGCGAAACGCTTTTAGAACTGCTTCGAGGTACTTCCAGCTGACTTTGTCATAGGCCTTTGAGGGATCTAATTGCATGAGCATGCCTGCCTCTTTCCTTGAATGAAGGGAGTGAATCATCTCCTGAGCTAAAAGGATGTTGTCGAAAATTTGTCTGCCCTCCACATATCCTGACTGCTCTTCAGAGATAATGCCCGGGAGAATCGTTTTCAATCTGCTGGCTATCACTTTAGATATAATCTTGTATATGACATTACATAAGGCAATAGGTCTGAATTTGTCAGGGGTTTTGGCATCTTCAACTTTAGGTATGAGTGCAAGAAAGGTAGAGTTGAGGGATTTGAGAATAGTTCCCGATCGTCTGGAATCTTCCACCACCTCCCACACATCCTGTTTGACAATACTCCAGCAGGCTTTATAGAAATTAATGGTGAACCCATCTGGCCCTGGAGCCTTATCATTAGGCATGCTTCTGATAGCTTCCTCTATTTCCTCCATGGAAATTTCCCTGCACAGGGCCCAGTTCTTGTCTGCGGTTATAGTCTTCGGGATGGCTGCAGTTAGTTCCTTGATGGCTTTCTCTCTGTTTATGTGAGGTTCCTGAGCAATCGATTTGAAGTGATCCGAGAGCCATGCAGATATTTCATTGTGGTTTTTTAGGATGTCCCCTGTATCGTTTTTCAGTTCTAGAATTCTGTTGCTAACTCTGGGGTCTAGCGCCGATCTGTGGAAGAATTTGGTGTTCAGCTCTCCTTCTTTTAACCACCGAATCCTTGATTTCTGTCTCCATAGGGTTTCTTCTTGAGAACAGTGATTGTGCCATTGCTGCGAGAGAATTTTTTCCTGCTCCAAAGCCTCAGCACTGAGGTTTCCTGCTGCGCCTTCTCTATGGATCTGTTCCAGTTTATTCTCGAGAATTATCTTCTCCTGTAAGATGTTACCAAAGACAGTTTTGTTCCATTCTTTTATTTGTTGTTTGGTCATTTTTAACTTCTTTTGGAGATTGAACATTTTGGATCCACTGTGCTCCAAAGGTTCCGACCACCATTTCTTTACCATTTCTTGGAAGTTGGGGTGGTCTAACCAGAATTTTTCAAACCGAAAAGGTTTATTCCTAGGGGTGCTTGAAACTTCAACAATGAGCAAGATTGGCCAGTGATCCGAACCCCCACTGGGAACGATGTCTGATTCAACTGTGGTGCCATCCATTATGATGCTTTCTGAGATTAAGAATCTATCCAGGCGGGAGGCTATTAGCTTGTCACCTCCCCTTCGATTGTTCCTAGTGAAGGAACCAGTTTTGGGGTAGACATCAACAAGTTTGGCGGTCTCAATGAAGGAGGCGAAGGCTTCCGCATCTCTGTTTAGTTTTCTTAGACCTCCTTTTTTTTCCAACAGGGTTGTTATCATGTTGAAATCACCCCCCAAAATGCACTTTGAATTTGGATATCTTCTAATAATTTTATAAAGAGCTTCTAAAAAAGATAACTTATCTTCTAGCTTCTGAGGACTACAAATGTTGACATAGAGGAAGGAACTAGAGTTACCTATGGGTTAGAATACGGTCGCCATGAAGTTCTTGTTGGCTTCCGCCGAAAGAATTTGGATTTCCCTTGAATCCCAGAGGGTGGCAAGGCCTCCTTCTCTTCCTTGACTTTCATTTTCTAGGACTTCCTTGTGATCTCCCAGTTTTCTGCATGGATTGGTGATGTTGGGGCTGCTGCATTTTGTTTCTTGTAAGAACATGATTTCTGGTTTATGACATTGGATCTTCCATTTTAAAATCCTGTATTTTTCCTGGCTGTTGAGCCCTCTGGCATTCCACGAGATTATCTTCATAGAAAACTGATTTTTATTTGAAGAAATCGAAGGCGGTGAGTGCCTTCATTTTCCCTGAGTTTAACATGATCATGCCTAACTCTTGTAGTGCTTCCCCACTTGTTTTCTGACCTCTTCTTTTCTTTTGTTTGGAACTGGATGTTTTCCATAGGGGGCTTTTTGAATGAGATCTGTTTCCTTTCGCCACACCTAGCTTCCTGTTCTGCCTTTCCATTAATGCTCTTTGCCTTGTTATGAAGAGGTCATTAACTATTTTGAGTTCTTCCTCCGACGCGTTTTCTATCCCTTTGGCTTTCCAGTTTTCAGCCATTGCTGGTAGGTTCAGACCTTCTCTTGCTAGCGCATTCTCCCAGTCTTGTTCTTCTCTGCTGCCATCACTGGTTAACATATCCGTTTCTTCCTTCGTATCCTCTGTTCTCTCCTGCATTTGAACCTCATTTTTTTAGTTCTCTGCATGCGTATCCTTCTCTGTGGGTGTTTCTTTTTCTCCGTTTTCTGCTCCAGAAGTTGGAGCTTTGTGCTTTTCTTCTGAGTCAGTTTCCGGGTCTAGGAGCACAAACGGGTTGTTATGGATATTTCTTTCCCCGTTTCCTCTGATATTCTTTCGTCTATTTGCTCTGTGTTTGGATTTGGGTTTGAGGAAGACTTCTTTGTCTTTGTGGGCTTGAACTGATTCGATTTCTTGCTCCTTCTTGATCTTTGGGAAATCCCTTAACAGATGCCCATGTTCATGGCATTTTCGGCAGCAAAAGGGAATCTGCTCATAGTCTATATCCTGAAAGTATTCCTCGTCACTGTATTCCAGCCAAACTCCTTCGTGGAGTGCTCCAGAGACATCCATTTCAACGCAAATCCGGGCATAAGAAGTATATCTTTTCTGGAGAGTTGCTTCAGAGGCTTTGATGAAAGTACCCAACTTGTCACCAATTTGTTTCAGTGCAGTCAGACCCCAGTAGTCTATTGGAAGAGAGAATAAGTGAATCTAGACTGGGACTTGGGTGAAGGATTCCTTCTCCGGGGCAAAGTCCGGCTTCCAGGGTCTCAAATACAATCCTGCTGAAGCCATGAAATACGGGCCACCTTCAAAAATTCGATCCTTGTCTTTGAGGTTGGCGAAGACCACAGTGAAGAAGCCTTTAGCTCCTAGGTGAAGTTGAACATCTCCTCGAGGTTTCCAATGCAGTTTTATCCAGTGATACAAAGCTTTTTCCGACAGCCAAATACCCATGAACTTGCATATGATAGCACGTTCCGCCATTGCTCCCTATAAGCTTGAATTTCTGGGTCTGTAATAACTACCTGTAAGCTTTTGGTCTTTTTCGGTTTGCAGGCTCCACTGCTTGAAGAGATAGTGTTGGGGTTTGAACTAGGTTCCCCCTCCTTTTCCGGCCTGCCTTGTCTGTTCTCTGTTTGCTTCCTTTCATCCTGCCCTTGTCATTTTTTGTTTTCTCAGGAATTAGTTATTACAGGAGTTTTGTCTTTAGCTCCTGTCAGGTTATCAGTTTCTGGGCCTGTGCCCTGCGTTGTTTATTTTGTCTTGTCAGTGTTCCCTTGAGATTGAACCCTGTCTCCACTGCCAGGATGATTGCTGTTGTCCAGCCCTGCGATTCTGGCCCCTTCCTTTTTATCATTTTTCTGTTTCTGTAGGACTATCTGCTTGAAAGTAGGGGCCCCAGTGGACCCCTCCACCTCCATGCTACTGGTCAGCCCTTGACCCTGTCGAAGCAGGGCTTTGAGGCGTGAGAAGATAGCCTCCAGACCTGCGAGAATCTCGATTTCTTGCCAGAAACACCCGTGAGAGAAACACAGATTCCAGCATAAGCTCTAGTCAACGACTGCAGAGAGAGCCGCGGCCAGAACTGAACCTAGAAAGATCTATTAAACACTAGCTATCGCCATGAGAGCCCTGGTTTTTTTCTCCTTCCCTCATCTTGTTATCTCTTAAGGCTTTGAAATGATACGTAATTATTAACATGAATACTTTTAAAACATCAAAGAATATAGATCAAATATTCTGAAGTTTCAATCGAGATCACAGTTTCTCCAGAAGAAAAAACACATTGACAGGAAGTTCAGTTCTGTCAAACTAAATTAAACCTACTTATTGGGAAGAGGTAGAATAACGATTGACAATAGCAATAACGAGGTGCATAGAACATCTCTAAAACAGTCTAAAATCTGTAATGAGCTCAAATGACCAAAATAGGTCAACAGGATTGGGAAGAACATCGATTGACTGCCTAGAGAATCTCTAAAATAGTTTAAAATCTATGTTAAGGAAAGAAAGGAAGAGTAGAGAATAATATGGAAATGGGGTCCTGGTGGACTCAAAAGGGGGGCGAATCCAAAAGCGTAAACCGTAGACAATGAAGTAAGTTACAGGAAAGAATTCCAGTAGTAGTGTTGCACCAGAAAATGTTTCGTGGAAGTAGCTAGGACTTGGGAAGTTTGAGGAAGAGCAATAACAAGGTCAGAGTTAGAGTCAGAAGAGGAGCCATCATCACTGTAAACCGCCACAAACGTGCTAATGCTGAGCTGATAATGGGCCAACGAGAGGAAAAAATATTTTCAAGGATTGAGTTCCAAGTCATATTTATTATTATTTGGAAATCTAATTTCATTCTGTCATATTTCACTATCCAATATTCAGTATTGTATGGAATCCTACGACAATTGCAAGGCAGATAACCATGAGAACATAGCTAACTTCAGGTGAACAGATCTAACCCTCATAATTTTGTGAGGTATGCACAATATTCACTCGAGAGAAGCAACTAAGAGCCATGGACTTTCTTATGATTGAGAATGTTGCTGTAATCAATGCTTGACTTGCTACAATGGCTGCTAAAGTGGCAATAGTATGAATTTCCGAGGACAAAGGATAAAAAGGAGTTACTATTGAAATTTAAAATTCCCTCTTAACAAACTCTACCTCGAATTTCTTGATAATTTTAATTTACCAGCCTCTACATTTCATCAAAAGATAAGAGCCTTACTATAAAAGAAGGATTGAAACTGAAAAGTAATGAGTTGTTATCATTTTTTTCCATTCCGCCAGTCACAAAACATTAAACATGTATGTACCAGTTCACTCTAAATGATTCATGATTTATTGCAGAAATGGTAAAAAAATCAATGCTTATTTCTTCTGATCTCAAGAGAAATTTGCATTTTGAAATCTTATAAATCTATTAAAATAGTAACAATAGTACAAAATTATATCTTATTTTTGAGTGATTAGGAGTTTTAAGGCCCTAAAAGATTTATTATGAGTAAAAGCTTATATTTCGTTGTCTTCTAACAGTTTTGTGTGAACGAATAGCTTTATTATGAGTAAAAGCTTATAATTTCATTGTCTTCTAACAGTTTTGTGTGAACGAACTCTAAATTTCTTGCACCATTTTGACTTGAAGTAATTGCACCGGTGGTATATTGTAGGGAGACAGAGTCAACCTACACTTGTTTTGGAGAAACCTGTAGAGCTTGTCAATCAGTAATCCTTCAAAAGGCCCATTGCTCTTATTAGTCTTCAATGTGATTTTTCCTAGAACATACACAAACCTTGTATTCTTTGCCAATTCAATCTACTACAATTCCTCATCTAAGAGTACTTACTTTCTTCCACTGTATTTCTGCTTGCATAACTTCTGTCATGTGAGGAGGAATGAGTTCCTCTAAGCTTGAGATAGTCTTTTATGCTTTCAAAAACCTGGTTGATAAATTCAGATCCTTCAATGTTTGGGGCATCTTTGTAACCATATTGGGCTACACATTTATATACACCTTTTGTCTCTAGTTTTCCAACCATAAATCTCTCCAACAAAATTATTGTCTTGACTGGAACCATTCTTAGGGTGACAATGACAAGAAATTCATGCAGATACCCCACATTCTTTACATAGTGCTCAATAATCAGCGGTAAGTCATAAATAAGGTCACTGCAAAAGAAATGAATTCCTGGTACAAGTGAATTCACCCCAACAACCAATCCATTCAAACCTTCTATGTTGAATTTTCTCTATGATAAATATTTATACCTTTTCTACCTTCCTTATTTCCAAGAGAACATTATGGTCAGAAATGTTTTTGCAATGATGAAGGGAAACCAACCACCCTATGGCACCTTATTCAATACAGATGATGGATAAACTCCTTCAAAGACAGAAAAAAACAGAGTGAAGGGTGATATAAGAAAAACATGCATGTTCCAACCCACAAGCATGACCAAAATTGTTGCAATTATGAAGGGACACCAACCTCCTGGGGCCCAAATCGAAGCACTGATTCTTAGTGACACAGAATATGCAAAGATGCATTATATTATTACAAATTAGCAATGTATACATGGGCAAGAATTCTCTTGTAATCAAATAGAATGCTAAAATAGACAGTATGTGGAAGGAGAATGATAAGTCAAGAACCTCATAGCTATCCCCTTTCTCCAAGACCTTCACATAAAAAATTTGAAATTTGCCTGTTTCAGACATAATCAGCCTTTGAATTCCTAATGACTCCTGTTGTGTTGGCAATGCTTCCAAATCATAATCAAATACTTGCATATAGAACTTTTGGCTTCAGTAACATGATGATGATAATGCTTTCAACCTGCCCTGAAGAGTCTCATACTTTGTGGAAGGTTCTCCCATTCCAGCACAGTTTTGACGTCTAATCCTTTTATTAGCAGCCATCATGGCAGACAAAGATCTCAAATCTAGCCTACCCTTCAAAAAACTCTCCTCTATTTGAACACCTGTAAAATTTGTCTAGTTAAGAAGTGGTTCTAATTTATCATAAATTGAAGGAATTTCAAAAGTAACTCCCTCTGCTATCTCCAATAAACCAGATGTTGTTGTATGAGGACCATGTTCTGGAGCAATGTCAATATGGTTATAATTCCCAAAATTCTGGACTGCATCGTCTATATGAGGACTTGCCAAAGCAAGAACGTCTAATCCTACTTTCAACTTATTGACTTTCTTTAACTTTTGTGTATGTTCCCCAAGTATGGTCCGATAATATTCCTCTCATATGTGCTTCTCAAAGTCATCATCATCTTCATCATTGTTGTCTACATCTTTTCGTGTAGATGAGTTATAACCAGCCTCTGGTTCAACATGGTACCGTTTTATTTTTAAAGCCATCTCTGATGGTAAATCAGATGGCCTCTCAACCTGACCACCATTTATTTGTGCAAGAACTGTGTCATAACCTGCTTCATTAAAGTCAAAAGAAACAGAGCAGAATGATCAGAGATGTTAATCAAATTATCCCAACCCAACCACTGTTACATTGTTTTTAAACAAGCAAGTAAAGAAATTTCATACAATGATCTCTACCTAGTTATGATGGACAAAAACAAGGGAAGCCCAAAAACACCCCAATAGATTTCTATAATTCAAAGTAACAAATCAACATCATCTTTATGGCACCTTTAATTCCATTACTCTCATCTTCAATACAGCCATTGGAAAGTCAATACCAGAAACAGGGACATTTCATGAGGGAGAAGGTGGCATTATTCTTCTGGATAGCTAGAAAACTAAACAATCAAGGCTAACTAATCAACACTCACAAAATAAATAAAATGGTGAATATTGTTGTAAATAAGTTTCCCCGAATAGCGAGGCCAATCACTTCAAACAATTTATAAATGGATGATGAATATCTTGGGGCAAAAACAAAGGTAATTGACACAAAGGTGTATGAAAGGTTTGTGTAACAGACAAGAGTATATGGCCGTCCCACAGGCTACAAGAAGTTCTACCTTGTTAACAGCAGTAGCAATTTAATGTGCGGGTTAAAAGCTAGAGCTTCCCATTCTAGAGAGTTTGGAGATTCAATACAAGGAACGCAACAACTTTCAATGGGTACAAGCCTCGATGTAGCATTACTCTATGGGCTAGTCAGAAACACTAAAAATTCAATATTAGCTAATCAACAGCCACAAAATTCATAAAATGACAAAAATTGATGTGAACGAGTCTAGGCTGGGCCGTGAAGCAAATCATTTTAAACAATGATAAAATAGGATTACAAATCTCATGGGGAAATAATGGAGGTAATTAACAGCAAATACCACCAAAGGGTCATGCAACAAACAGTACTACACAACGATGGCCATTAACCCATGCGACTACAGTTTGGATCTTGTGCTCGGAGGGCGACCGTGATTGTCCAGGCTAAGATACAGCTAGATTCTTGTTCTTGCTACTAAAAATTAATGCAATCACACCTACTGGTGCCTACTGGATCTTGTTGCTCATACCTCCTAGTGCATACGCAATAAATAAATATAATTTAAACAAACAAATAAAAAAGAACATGACCATCGTACAATTAAGTGCAGGAATTCATGTCCAATAACTAAATAACCTCTACTCAACGTAATTGTGCATAGAATACACAGACAAGGTACTAACAACAAGAATGGATGTACCTGAAATAGAGATAGAAGGAACTGTTATCACTTCCAAGAGCAGTGATTAGACTTGTACCCTACTCTCTTGCAATTTTACATAAACACCAGATCAATTACAGCCAAAATTGAACCCCAGTTACAACAAAACCCCGAATTTAAATAATAATGAAATTTGAAAAAACCCTAAAAATTCACAAGCAATGTGCCAGATGTCGTGAACCACCAGGAAAAAAAAAATTAATTTCTACAGAAATTAGATAGGATTTGCATCACTCAATTAACAAAACCGAGAATATGCCCACGAAACTGAATAACCTAACACTGAGTAAACCCAATTTCAGCCCAACAACAAAAGAATAGAACCCCAAAACTGGATGTAGAATGAGTTGTAAAAAAGTTCTATCTTTGACAGGGCGCCTGCATGATAATTTGACGCTGAAACCCTTGGAAATTCAGCGGTGGAGGGTTTGTATTTCGTTTGGGAATCGAACCTTTGAACAATGGGTAGTCAGTATCTCGAGTGCCTTGAGGCTCCTTACGCTAGATAAAACATACTAAACTTATAACAACGGTGGAGAAATCTAGGTTTTGAGGATATGCGGGGGTTTGGACCTGGCCATATCTTCTTCTACCATATTTCCAATTCTATCCCTCTCGCTTGCTTCCTATTTATTCTAGGATACCACTTACCCCATGTGAAAACCGACTTTATCAAATAGGATCACCGAGACACAACAAGAAGATCATGCCCAAAGGTATGGTGATGGGCTGGCTCGATACTTTTGGCCTTGAATTTGATAGTGGAAGAAGTAGGGCTTACTCGCACGATGGTCATGGATCCCCCAGGCATGATATCCACGTCCTAGAAGTTTCTCATTTTTCTTAATGAACAAAGAGCGCAGGAGGGTTTTGCTTAATCAATAGAGAGCGCATGAGGATTCAGAGTGCAGTGCATGCTTACCAGATGCTAGATGCGATGCGCAGTGAGGGATAATGAATCGAACACTTTGAATGAAATGGTGAATATTAATTCCATCGTATAACAACGAAATCAATGGCGTAGGAAGGTAAAAAGTGGCACTGGAGGGGAGTTCTTCCCAGAGGAATGCCTTACGGCGTAATTATTGGTCACTTATCATTTTTAAGTTGCAAGTATCCTAACATTTGGTATCAAATATGTCATCATGGAATTTTTTCTAGAACATTGTTTTAAGAGGTTTGAGATGGTGAAACATCGAAAATATTGAGAAGACATCTCGAGAAATATTTGGTTCAAATGTGAGGTCTTTGTTCCCTATATTTTGAGATATATTTCCAAATGAATATCGGTTTGACAAGTACTCCTAAAATTTGTCCCAAATAGGTTAGCTCATCATTATCCCTATAGCTACTTTTTTGTGCGGTTTCATAATGTGAAACTTGGAATATATTAAGCTGAAATTGTGTTGAAAATCTTATTCATATTTTAGATCTTGGTTCATTATAATTTTGGATATATGGCCTATGGAATTCCATGTTTCAGAGTGCTCCTCAAATAACTTTATTTCTATTTTCTTTCAAACAATTAAACTTGTACAATATTAAGAAGAAATATTAGGAAATGCCTCATTCAATTTTAAAAAATTCATTTGCTATACTTTCGAAGTTATACCCTATGGGAGTTGGGGTTTTTCAGTAGTCATGAAATGAATTTTAGAGATGTCAACCTGGTACTATTTTCTTATATGTTTCTTTATTATACTTTTCAAACTATGAATATTCAAGGATATGTGGTGGCATACAAAATTACGTTAGGGATAAATCTCATAATTATATTTGAAGAATTGGACACATGGCATGTTATACCAATTTTCTCGTAGGAAGTAGCCAAAAATAAGCAAGTTTTGGGAAGGTTACCATAGATTTCAATTGACACATCAAATTTAGTTTATTCTTTTGGAATTGTATAAAAGACATATCATAGTATTAAAAACCATTTTTTCACCATTCTAAAATTATACAATTAAGGTACGTAACTTACTAGTGCCCTAACTACTGATTAGAAGATATTTTTTTCTTGGAGACTAAAGTTATGATAAAGAGTAGTGCTATTATTATTTTCCAACATTCCTTCGAATAAACTTTACTACATCAATTAAGTTTATTAAAGGCTCATCCTTGGCTCATGGAGAAAGTGAAGGCTTAGAATTTAGGTTATCTCAATTAGAAAAGAAAGTTAATGAAGTGGATTGTAGTGTGTTCTAAAAGTGGATTTATGAGGTTTTCAAGAAAAAATAAAAATAAAAAAGAAGATGAATGAAAAAGAGGAAGAAATAGAAAATGAGGTCAATGGATATAAGGAAGAAATACAAAACCCATGGTTTCCATGGAATGTTTTCCCTTGGAGGGGTATCTTAAGGGATGTGGAGATCCAAGGAAATCGTGAACATAAGGAGAAGCATGTTGTTGAGAATAAATGGCATATGGAGAGTATGCTATAACAATTGGAGAGCATAAATATTGAATCATATAACCATAATTATGAATTTTCAATCTAACTTCCACATCATTGGGGCTTCAACTCAACACAAAGGAATTACTACATTTTGAAGATCAATATGATGAAATTTAATGGTAATGATCTTGTAACATGTATATTTCAGATGGACCAATGCTTTGATATACTCCAAGTGGCATCCATACTTTTAGAACAAGGAAAACATGTATGATATCAATGACTTTGTGAAATAAAAAAGAGTTTGTTATACCTTCATCCATTTTTACATAGGAATTAATAACACATTATGGGGATATTAAAAGTGACACATTCTTTAGCAAATTGGTAAATTGTCAACAAAAAGCTCCAATTACTAAGAAAATTTCTAAAAGTTGAGTCTCAAAGTAAAGAATATATAAGATAATAATTTGTTAGACCTATTTATGATAACTTTTTATCCAAAAATGGATCATGGATAAACCTTTAACTCTAAAAGACTTCATGCAAGAGGTAAGAGGTGCCAAATGACACAAATCCTTTGTAAATTAGAGGAAAATTAAAGTTGCAGGCTACTCCTAGGAATAGTCTCATTGCAGAGATCTCTTCATTATGAATCCAACACAATTTGAACGGACCAAAACAAAATCTGGATGGAGTTATTGCAAAATGAAAATTGCCCAATGTCCTTAGAAAAGGAGGCAATTTCATTGAATTTTGAGCTATATTTAAAATTTTGATTTTTAGTATAGGCTCATGGGCCAATCCACAGCTGACACATGGCAGGTTGGGATTGGGCCACGTGGCCTTGTTTGATTGGTCAAAGAAGAAATATCACATCGAAAATGTGCCAAAGGGAGGATGAAGGAAATAAAAGCTTCTAAGGCAGCGGACCAATCAACGGTGTAGAACAAGGGCTGGTTATATATATATCAGTGCAATAATATAAAGGGTGGACAATAAGCCTAAAGCACGAGTGATATGTGACTGCAATCGTCGATATCGGCGGATCGCTGTTGGTGATCCCAAAAGGGGAGGAACCCAGGACGATATGACTTGCAACTGCGATTGTCGATATCGATGGATCGTTGTTGGTGATCCCAAAGGGGAAGGACCCTGGGCCATGCAACTTGCGACTACGATTGGAACTAGACCTGAAAGTGTTTTGAAATATAAATACATAATCTTTCAGATTGGGATGAAAGCGATTTCCACGGGTCTTAATATATTTACAAAATACAAAGGGGCAAGCCTTAGATCCATTGTGACTTACAATAGCAACCTATGGGCGGACCTGATAGGAAAATAAATCATATATGTGGGAATTTCAAGTCTGGAATTGTGTTTTATGCGGGTTTTGCCTTGTTTTTATAGCGTTCTCTGTGTAAACAGAGAAGACTGTTCCAGAAGAATTTAAAGCACCGATTTCCAGTCTGTGCAAAACAAATGGCCACCATACCCTAGGACGTTATCAATGACTGTTAAATGCTCCAGAAGGAAGGTGAAGGGATAGCGACTGGGAGCCAGAGAACTAGAGAGATGAAATGAACAGACAAGCGCGAATGAGCTTAAAAAGTTGTTCCATGATAGAAACAGAGTTGGTTGAGTCTAAGAGCATGTTTAAGGGGCATAAGCAGGTAGTGCAGAGATAGAGGAAGCTCCAGAAGCACAAAGAGGCTTGGACGCTGAGAATTTTCCAAGAGGGCAGTCCATAATGTGAAGTGAAAGCATGGGAAGAGTTGGAGTGTTGAGGAATCCATTGGGAAGCTTGGTGAGCCAGAGCACTTAATAGAACGAAGCCACTAGAGGTTGGAGGCAATGCATAAATACTTTAGGGAAGTATCACACCACAATGAGACCGAATGATTGAGCCGTTGTTGGTGTTGTTTGAGTTGAAGACAGAAGGAGGAGTCCAGAGATTGTAAACAATTCTGAGGTAGTTAAAGAAACGAGAAGCTCAAAGGAGCTCAGAGGACTGACTAAAGGAATTAGCCCAAAGAAGCCTAGATATGTTTGTTGCTAAAGGACAACCAGGGGTAAGATGGTATTTTGAGTCCACTGGTTCATTTGTAAACCATATGGAGTTGAGTTACGAACTTGTAAATGAATCCAGCCATAATCCCAAAGAGCCTAATCAAATTAATTAGAGCTCAAGGAGACGTAGTCCAAGACATTACAGTGAACTCCACATTAATTTTTTATCTTATGTGTTTGTTTTTACTGCTGCATTATTCACTGTTATATGAATTTATATATTAGTTTCAGCACATTAATTTACAACACTTAACAGTAAAAAACAAATACAAGCATACACCCATATTTTCAAGCATTTCTTAATTCCACATTGGTTAATAAAATAGACTTGGGAAAATTCAAGCTTTGGAAGTGGGAGAGGTTCTTGTAAGCTAGACAAAGAGCCTAAGAGCCCCATTTTTAGATCAGGTGGTATCAAAGCTTAAGATTGATTAACCACACCTTTAAGAAGGTTATATCAAAATTCTTGATTGGCAAAGAAGAGATTGCTTGTCTGAAAGGTGTTTGGGAGTTAAGGATTGATTTTCTAATTGATTATATGCTTGTTTGCAGACTTAATATTTGTTGAGTTTGTAGAGGTGAAGGGAAAGCTATTGATAGCTCCATCTATGGAGGACAAGAAGGAGAAGGGCTGAAGGAATTATTCTATCCTAAAGGACCTCAAGGAAATCCAAGGCATAAGAGGTTTGTTGCAAGAGGTTGCTTAAATAAGCTCTTTATTTATCTTGCTAAAGTTTTTTTGTTCATTGGCATAATTTTGTTCTCTTCACGAGAATCTTTGATGAAGACATGAAGCAAGAATTGTCCACCATGACGGATAAGGTCAGAAAAATGTATGAGGATGGAAGGAAGAGCAGCATGCTTAGAAAGTAGCTTAATTCCATGAAGGAACAGAAGTAGTTGCTTGCTAACAAATTGCACGAAATGGAGAGGCAACTTCATATTGCAAATATGAACCTGAAATGGATGCATGAGTTGGAGTCACAGCTCTTTGTTGCCCAAGAAGCCTTAGCAAAGTACTAGCTTGAAGAAGAAGTAATCCTTTCTAGTTTGTCTTCAGATTATTCTGAGAATGCTTGTATTTGTTCTTTTGAAAAACATACTAAAGGCATAGGTTCCAAGCTAACGTCCAAGATGGGATATGAAGGAAAGGGCTTGGGAAAGCATGCACAAGGTATCCTTGAATCAATAATTATTGAGGAAAGGCCTAAATATCTGGGTCTTGGCTATGGACAATCTTATGGAGAGAGTTCCAAAGCTTCCATGAAGGCCATTGAAACCATTCCAAGAAGGATTTTCATTACAGGTCCTCTATCTCAAGAGTGTGAAGATTGTGTTCAAGAGGAATGCAATGGCTTGAAACATCATTTGCAGGGTGTAGGTGTTCATAAGCATAACCTTGAACCGGAGAGTTGTGAAAACTCTAACAGCCTTGAAGAGATTGATGGGATTCCAAAGGGAGACACTTCTTCATTTGCTTCAACTCCTTATGAAGACAATAAAGGTGACAACAGTAGGTATAAATCTGGTTCTAACCATAGTCCTTTTGATTTTGAAAAGCATGATAAATTTCCACATACATATGGGAAAAGAATTGCATGTTCCTTTTGTGGTTTGGATAACCATCATGTTTCTAGATGTTGGAAAAAAATGGCCACATACAAGAAACTTTTGAAAGAAAGAAAGCAAGTAGCCAAAGGTCCATTGGACAAGGCAAATCATGCTTTCAAGAGGATGCACATGCCCTGCACTCACTGCCATAAGCAAGGGCATCTTACTGAAAGGTGTTGAACTCTGAATCCAACAATGCTTCCATAAAAACTGAAGAAGAAGGTAGAAAGAGAAAATGGAAGAAATGGAAAGGAAGATTCCATGAATGATGTGTCTCAAGATGATCCACATGTTGATGCTGATGTGCAGGCGAAAGAAAGACATTTCAAATGGATTGGTAAGAAATGGTTAGAGTTCTTATCTAATTAATATTGCATGTCTATTGATGCATCTATTTGTATTTATTTGTTAATGGAATGCAAGTTGCATGATTTTACCAAGAAGGTGAATAACAATGTAAACTTTGAAACGAGAACTGATACTGTTACCCGTTTCGTAGAGATAGCAAAAAAATTACCTGATTTTCAAAAGTGGTGATGCAGAATACACATGTTTTTTTAGAACATGGTTTTCGGAACTTTAATTTTTTTTCATGTTCAAGGATGAAATCAAGTTTTAGAATGGTAGTGATTTTCATGCTGATTTTAAAAAGTGAGTATTCTGCATCACACCTTTTTTTTAAAAGACCTATTTTTTGACTTTTAATTTTCTAGTGTGTGAAATGTGAAAAATTATTTTCTAAATTTGATAGTTTTTGAAGTCGTCATCTTATTCATATTTTCTTGTTCTCTATCTTAATTTTTTTTTAAGGGGGGTTTTTATTGTTTTGCATTAAATTAGAAAGTCGATAGTTTGAATTTTAGATAATCTACATATTTATACATCCTTAATTAATTTTTCAATCCACACGAAATAATTGTTTCTAAAAACAACATTTTTTAACAATGGACATAAAAATAACCATTTTTAACATAAATATTCCAAAAAAACTAAACGTTTTGATAATGTTTTGCTAGAATTAACATGTCAAAATCACAATTTTTATACAAAAATATTAACTAAAAATGGTCAAATAATAGTTTTTTTTTTTTATGAATTTCATGTCAAAAAAATAATAATAACAACTTTTTTTCAAAAAATAATAATTAACTTAAAAATCAATGCGAAAATCACAAATTACAAATATTGAACACATAACAACTTTAATTCATTGATTATTATTTTCATGAAATGTCAGAGTCAAAACATTGCAAAGCTTGATTTCCAGGTATAACTTAAATTTAATCAACAATGTCACGTAATCCAAACTCTTCGTCCTCTAGATTTTCATCATTGTCATCTTCCACAATATTTTTTGCTTCCTTTTGCGCAATTTCCTCTTCTAATGGGTCTTTGATGTCTGCAAATCTCCCAATATATGTCTTTCCAAACATTCCATGTAATGGTGGTTGGGGTTCCTTTCCCTTTTTTGCCACACGTGATTCATAAAGTCCCCTTTCCTCAACCCAATTTCTTGCATTTCATCTGGAAGAAATTGAAGAGCATTAATTCTTTGCTGAATGAAATTGCATTGTAATGGATCTTTCTCAATTGCAATGCAATTTCTTCCTTTTTGAAGGCAGCATGCTAGTGTT